>JAPTMW010000014.1:4259605-4276357 GCA_029822955.1 Ostorhinchus angustatus | reverse complement strand
TAAAGAAAAGAGAATGAGATGTAAATATGGATGCTCATTTCAACTCTGCAAAAACAACAAGGCTAAATACATTTTCACAGTACAGTATATATTCTATATACTTTGTATGAGTTCTGGTATATGAATAAAAGGTGAAAACCTTTGCTTATGTGATAAACTGTAAAACCATTTTTAAAGAACCATATTTAACACACATAGAAATACATGATGACACTAGATTTTAATAAACATAATAACCAGCCAAAAATTGTATGACTCTGAAACTGAAAAGACAACAAAGACAAAAAAAAGACAAACAGACACCACAGAAAACTAAACCTTTGCTTAATTATAATGTACTTACACAGTCGCTTGCCATTTATCTTTTCCAACCATATCGTAAATAGTGCCAGACCCAAGAGGACTTCTCACCTTCATTGAGATAAGGAGAATATAGTTAGTTCACGCAAGATTGGGTTAAGGTAAATAGGATTTGGTATGAAGTGGCTGGCGCTGTTACCTCAGTCATTGTGTTCTTAAGAAGGGTGTGGAGAAGTGGACTCGCTGAGGCAACAAAACTCCCACGGCCTTGAGAGGAAATACATTCACTTTACTTATAGTCAGTGTAACAGCCATAACATGAGAATAACAATAGTAAGTTAGAATAAAAGGGTAATAAGTGCACTTTAAGCATTTGTGTGCATGCGTGTACTGTACGAACCCAGGACCATTCCATCCAGACTTATGTATGTGAACACGTTTCTGTCAAGAGAGGACAGGTACGCCTGAAAAGGAACATAAACAAATTATTTACAGAACAAAAGCAGATTATACATATGTGTGTTGATGCTGCTTTTCCACTGACTGTAACGGCTCAACTCGTTTTGACTTTACTGAGTCGATCACTGTGGCTGATTATCACGTTGTAACATTATCTTCAACATGTCTGTTACAATTTCCAAAATAAAACCCTATTAGCAAGAGCTTTAAAAGCAAGAATACAGTTCTTTTTCTTCAACTCTGTGGTTGATTTGTCAAGATAGAGCTGACTTGAAAATTCACTCCAGTGTATTCTGAGACTACCCACATTGTAATATGAGAACACACATACGTACTGATGCAACAACGATTCTGGAACAACCAATCTGAGATTTGTATGATTTTACATGACTTTTAAATTGTTTGGAAACTTGATGAAGGTGATACTAGATGTAGCATCTAACACTACCTTCTCACTGCAGGTGTTATTGCTCAATTCCAATCTTTTGCATGATTGTTGACATTATAATTCAAATGCATATTTCAACAGTCGACGGTCCTGAAGTGACCCGTGTGCACAGAAGATGTGACGCCAGATACAGCACACTGTTTACAGAAGTAAATAAGGATATTGTCAGGTTCCACCTCCTCCAGCACATAATCGTGACATCTGTCACATTACTTTCTACCTGACTTTCACGTCCTTGAAATGTGACATGACCCTTCAAACTGAAGTCGCATTGCAAAACATTAAATATGAATCTGATGTTGAAAAAAAGAAATCAGATTTAAGTTATTCAGACTGTCTAAAAAGAAAAAATAAATAAATAAAATCAGACATGGGTCACATATGGGCACCACCTTTACTTGCAGTGTGAATGTAGTGTAATAGTACCTGGTGCTCATTATAACAAACAAATGCGATTGAGAGTCCAGGTACAATGCACTGGCAATCGAGCCTTTATGTGTAAGTAACATATGGCTTTATGCTATTTCTTTTCTTTTTTTATTGTGTATGTATTTTATCCTGTGAACCTAGTTTTTGTGTCCTTAAATAAAGTTTGAATGAATGAATGAATGAATGAATGAATGAATGAGCTGATACCACCAGTGGAAAACGCATTAGACTGAAGTTATTTAGTTCCCACCTCTAGCCACTCTGTGGCGCCAACACTACCATACACTCCAGCAGACCAGCTTGCAAACACTAGGCTTCTCCTTGGCCTAAATCCATCTGGAAAAAAATGTTATGAGAAAAGCTTTTTCAGCCATTAAGACTCAGTCTCCACAATCTGCAGACTTTGTTTTATTCGTTTTCAAGGATCCTGATTGTACTTTGACTTTAAAACATGTATCCAGAGAAGCACATTTGTTACCTTTCTCCACCATCTCATGAACAGCCTTGGCCAGCTCTATCAGTGCAGACGTGCCAACAGCAGCTCGAGCATAACCTTCACCCCAGGCATCTCTCTGAGCTCCCAGAACAACATAGCGATCTGCGGACCACAAAACAACTTACTGTAGTACCACGTCTTTCAAATGCACAAAGATATCGGAAAAAATCCCATCATGAAGTAGACCTACCAGGATCTGTGAAGCCCTTGATGACTCCAAACACATTGTGGATCTCCTTGGTCACCAGCACATTGTTCACTTCGACGGTAATATTTTCAACACCTCCTAGTGTGTAAGCCAAAGACGAGTGGCCACCTCTAAAACCACTGTTTGCATCTGCTTCAGGGCCACCTATTTTCCTTGAAAGGGGACAAAGAGGAAGACAAACACAAGATAAACAATACTAACACAGTGGGATTAGTCTTTTGCTCAACAAAGCACAATGAAAACTGTATTTTCAGCTATGGGGTTTTAAAAAATATGGCTGAAATAGCTTTTAGAGTGAAACAATGCCCTGTAAAACTAAATTTAGACTCCGTCCAGTGAAAATACACAAATCAAAGTTACAAAAAAAGCCTCTAAGGCACTAGCATATTTGTGTATCCTTACTGTAGAATAACTTCAGCCATCTGAGCAGTGATGGTCTGGGCTGGGATTTTTGGGAGGCCAGATGACCTAGTTGGGGGAAACTGGGTGTGATTCAAGGAGGGGAATCCAGGTGTGTAAGGATCGCCTGTGCCCAGGTGGACCTGAAGGGGACATAAAACAAAATAAGACAGTAAAAGATTGTAGACCCTTGCTCCCTTCCCACAAGGGGGCAGTACTGCGTAAAATGAGATAAAGTGCATTGTAGATTTTGAGTTACAGGCTCAGAAAGAAGACACCAAATGACCTGATTATAGTAACTCTTTGGGGTGTAGAGATAAAAAATGCAAAATAATAAAAAAAAAAAAAAAAACTATTTCGTGGTACTGGTGTGTTTGCAGCATGTTGAAAATGTTGTGTGTGGAAACTTACATGTCCATAGAGTGCAGTGTTTGCTACAAAAGTGTGGTCTTCAACATCCGGGTAGATCAGAACAGCAGAGACACCCCTCGATTCAGCATTATCCACCTAAACAAACAAAGAGCTTGTTTTATTGTTCTGGAAAAAATTTGAAGAAAAGGTGAAACTGTCTCACCTGGAGAGAATCCAGTTCTCATTGTTAAATAAACTACACCAGTTTCATCAAATCTGGCATCCCCTTCAACAATATCGAGACAACTCAACCTGATTATAATTAGAATTCATGTGGCCTCCTTTAGTGTGATACATCATAAGTCCTGGGATGGGGGTGGGAGGGTGTTAAAATGTGTGGTTATGTTTGCTTTCCTCTGTTGTACTTTTGGATTGTTCACTCTGTGCTTGTTTTTCAAAATGTGGACAAATTGTAATAATGGACGTTTTGGTGACTAACTCTTGAATAAAAAGATTAACACCTAAACAAATATTATGACAAACAAGGATATAAGAAGACTGAAGACAACAGTAATACATGTTGGCTGCATAGTATATAAGGGTTCTTACAAGTAAACTTTAAGACTTTTTAAGACCACTTAGACCAGAATTTAATTCCTATTTCACAGTCGCAAAAATTCATGACTCTTAGAATTTAGAAAAATTTATTTATTTACTCAAAAGCCTTGATTTCCACTATTCTGAGTCATTTCTCACCAGGGCCACAAAGATACCGATAATTGTTTTATGATTTCAATATAAATTGTCAGGTTGGAATGCGTGGAACTGAATAGACTAATGTTTGTGTTTCTTTGCAGTTTGGACACTTCCCAGACACATTTAAACACAATAGAAAGAACAAGTTTATGTCAACATAACCTAAGACCAACCATATCAAATTTAATACCTTTTAGGAGTTAAATGCAATACTTTTAAAGCTTTTTAAGATGCTGCAGGAACCCTGGTATATACAAGTATTAATACCTGCTGAGCAAAACTGATATGTCCAGCTCGAAGTACTAACACACAGCCCTGAAGCTCAACGTTTTTCTTCTCCAGAACATCAAGATCTTCAGGACGACCAAAATTTCCATACACCAACTTGCCCTGTGCAAATGCAAATCAGATAGGACATCATATTAGAAGAAACACCATCATCTTCAGCAACACTGAATCACTGATAAAACCTATGGACACTGACAGTGGTTGTAGACACTTGGTCTAACTTAATGCTTAAAAAAAAAAGTCCCCCTTCTCCATTTGAAGATAACCTTTGGATTTATTTTGAACATTCACATGATCAATGCATTAAACAAAGGAAAACACCTGATTATCACTAAAAAATGCTAAATACAGAGGATAATATTGTTTTAAAAATGGTGTTAAATTGCTTAGGAAATTTTAATGTACAGAAAAAATCATTTGGAGATCGCCATAAAAACAATTTTAAGTCCCTAAGGTATTTGTTGGAAAAAAAATTCGAGATTTCGACAATGATCCATTTCAACTACATTAACTGACCTGAACTTTTCCAATAGCGCTGTAGGCGAGATATCCTGGGGGCTTAAAGTCGTCTGTACCAAAAACGACCCGGTTTGGACGTGAGCTGGCAATTAGAAAAGAAAAGTCAAACAATATTTTTGTGCACTTTGTTTAAAAATCAGAAGCCAACAGCTAGAAATAACAAAAAAAAAAATCTACATACAACAACAAAAGCAGCACTTGCACTTTAACAAGCCAAACAATATGTTTGCATGTGTGTATTAACCTGTCTGGCGTCTGCAGTTGGACATAATGGATGTCAGTCCAAGGCGCCATCTCTAGTTTCTTGAATTGGTCAAAAATGTGATTTCCTAGACTACGATCTTCATCACTGCCAGCTGCTCGTTTGGGTAGATCGAAGGTCCTACAAATAAAATCAAAAACAAATTCAGTCTGTTCCTCTGAAATGACTCTTTGGGCAGTTACACTATTTTAATGCTCCTTTATAAGAAATGACTCTCCATGCTTTAAAACCTACAAAAATATGAAGTCAAGCATTTTCTCATTAGTCTTTTCATATTAACTAAGATACCTGCACTGCAGCTTGCACTGTATTGTCTTATTAGTAGTAATGTTTATTTTAGTCCTTGACATGTAGGTACAAATGTGGTTTTGTACTATATTGTAGTGTATCGAACTTTACTGTTTTGTAATGTATTACACTGTCCTGTTCTGTAGTGCACTTATTCCACTGTATTGCACAGATGACTGTTATTTATTTATTAAGTGGGTGATAAATTGCTTAATTAAATTGGTGATTAAACAATAAAGAAAGGCAGAAATGGAGAAAAATTCATTTGGGAACTGCCACAAAAGTAGCAATGGGTCTTTATGGGTTAAATGCTACTGCACAACATTGATTTTTAATTCTCCAGATGGTTAAATTCAGTAGTTTTTACACCAGTTCCACTAAATGAACTACCAGCGTACTTCAAAGTCTCGTCAAAAGCCTGGCTGGTGAGTTTTGATGCGAGAAGGCGGGTGATGTTCATCCAATTCAGTGGCATTTCCGGAGCAGCAACTGGAACATGTTCAACCGGCGGAGGGACGATTGCCGGCTCGGCTCGAGGTTTACGGTGACTGACAAATCCAACCAGATAGCCTGTGAAAAAAACAAGTTGTATAATTACTTTTACAATAATTTTTGCTGGCATCACTTAATAAATGAAATGAAACAAAGACATAAAATGGAGAATTTTATAAAGATCCCCATTAGCAACTGAAACATCAGCTGCTATTCTTTGTTTTCTGTTTTTTTTCCCCCCATTTCTTGCTCTTGCTAGGAGATTGGATTGTATTATACTGATAAAAATGAGAAATAAATAAAAACTGTAAAAAAAATTAAAATTAAATAATGCCCCAAGAGCTATAATATAAATTACTAGTTGACACAGGAATTTTAATTGTCGGCTGAAAAAGACAGTGTTTCTGAATTCGTCGTCACAACTGGTGGGTTCACATATAGGTCTAGTTCAAGGAAATGACATCAAAGAAAGCAGCAATTTTCAGACTGCAGCATCACAGTGCAGGTAAAAACAAGTGTCAGCGTGGCTAAGCGGAACTGTTATTGCGGAAAACCCCTGTGGTCTGACCATATCACTGACATAGAATTCATTCAACTGATAAAAGTGAAAAAGCGTTCATCCAAACAATTAGCCTGTGAAAAAACAACGTTGTATAATTAATTTTACAATAATTTTCCCTTGTATCACTTCTCAGTTTTATGTCTTATTCTTCAGTGTCAGGTAAATAATCTCGGTTTTAATTACTGTACCATTTAGAGAGCAGATATTAAAAAAAGCAAAAGCAAGGCCTACCGATTACAAAAATCAGCACGGTTGATAGAACCAGGTAGCAGGTATTCCGCCGGCTCATATTCTGAGGTGCTGGTCTGAAGGTCGGAGACCCCCCTGCCTGACCCTCAGCCTGCAAGCCTTCATCTGTAGCATCGTCGGACAGTTTGACCTCGACTCGTCCTTCTCCGTCCTGCTCTGGCTGTAGCGTGAATCTGCTGTACCGTTCATTATTAATCTAGAGAAGGACCCAAAGACAGGAATGAAAACTATGACAGAAATGTCTTTATTATCCAGCACCTGCAGGATTCGGTGGCCAAAATGGGTAGTTACAAATCTATCCTGTCAATGCTATGAAAATAATTCTAAAAAATGCAAAATGTGCAAATTAGCTGTAAATGTAGATACATAATTGAAATTTTCATGAAAAGAAGAATCACTCACCAAGTTGTTAAATGTTTTCCTCACTCGATGCATGTTGTTTTTGTTATTCTGCAGAGAGAACATAAGAGATGACACAGTTATGCTTAGCAAATTAGTCAAACAAGTGCAGAGCAAAACATGAAAGCAGGACAAAAAAAAAAACAACAGGAAATAGAGAGAAGGAAATAGAGTGGCAAACAGAGGGAGGAGGGGATGAGTACGTGTGGTGAGTCAGGTCCAGAACAGAGCTGCTGTTCCTTTGGCATTAAAAGGTACCAGTAAGGTCTGCAGGACGAAGGATGTTTTTTCTGTAAACAGCAGACTGTTACACCCTGAGGCAGAAAGTGAGCGTCATCACTGCAAGCCCACAGAGGGCTTCTGTATGAGTGCTTTAGGGGAAAACTTTAATCTTTCTGACACTGCTGTGGCAACAAGGCATCACTGTACGATACTGTAGAGCTGATTCACTTAGTCATCGAAAGGAAGTAATCTGTTTTCCAATGTTAAACTGATAAACTTAACCACAAATCTATGGTCAAAATAAAACATAGTTAGCTTAGAGACTGAAAGGGGCTAACCTATATGATGTAGCTATATCTACTTTTAAATATTAAAATAATGGCCTAAACTGGGGGAAATGGCTGACAGGGAAAAATGTGTCTGTTAAGGGACCTAAACACATTCTGACACAAACACAGGCTGTTCTTTTTATTATTTGTTTGTTTGTTTCATTTCTTGCTCTTGCTAGGTGATGGCATTGTATTATACTGATAAAAATGAGAAATACATAAAAATATATATATATATATTTTTTTTTTTTTTTTTTAAATAAAATAAATAAAAAATTAAATAATGCCCTAAAAGAGCTACAATATAAACTATTAGTGGACACGGGTTTTTTGATAGTTGGTTGAACAAGACAGTGTTTCTGAATTTATCGTGGGTTAAAATATAGGTCTAGTTCAAGGACATGACATCAAAGAAACCAGCAACTTTCAGACCGCAGCCTTACAGTGCAGGTAAAAAAAAAAGTCAAATTGTGGCTAAGCTGAACTTTTTCTGGGGAAAACCCCAGTGGTCTGACCACATCACTGACATAGAATTCATTCAACTGATAAAAGTGAAAAAGTGTTCATCATTAAGTTGTACTTAATGATGAAGCTTTGGTGCCAAAAAATGCAATTTCTTCAAATCTGTAATTTGATCCAGAACTTTCATATTCATATATTTTTGTTTGCATTTTGATGTCGTTTGCTTTTTTTTATGCGAGTGAAGGATGAATGAGTGACAATAAAGAAAAAAGATAACTTGAAGAGAAGCAAAGAACCCAATGAAATCAACTTGATGTTGATATTCACTTCAATAATTAATCAATATGGAATACACAATGCCACCTCAGTATAAATACATATATTTTATACATTTTAAGTCTCCATTTCACCATCATTATACTCACAAAAATATCACTGTCATTACCTTATGAAGTGAAATACTTTAGGACTCTTGGGGGGGGGGTCTGTTAACATACAAATAATTCACCATTGTTACACTAATGCCATGCTAATCTTAAATCACAAAAGAAGAACAGAGGTGACCTTCACTTTCCAAAGACTTGTGAAACATGAGACTGTTAAAAATCTGGAAAACAAGACAAACAGGCTCTGTTTCCACATCATAACAATGATAATCGTGTTTTTGCCATTGTTTCATCTATAAACATGTCAAAGGCAGACTAGTCTGAGGCAAGAGGGAAATGTCACACATTTGTGTGGACACTTCCAGCTCCTCACCGTTTCCTGGTTTCTGCTGAATGAGACATTAAGCAACACTTGACTGACTTGAAGAAGGAAACACTTCAAGAAATTCTATTCTTATCTAACTATTTTTGCCTTAGTCCGTGAAATAAAGCAAATAAATATTTCCTGTCAATGAAAATGAATGGATGTCTGTGAAATGAATGTCTTTTAGAAATAAAAGACATCAAAATGAATGGCTACATTCATTTTGATGTCTTTTATTTCAACTGACTATTATTATTTTGATGGATTAATTCATAGTTTTATTGAAACTGCATTTTTACAAACTATAATAACTATCGCTTACTTATGTTTCAGTAATATTTACTGCTTTTAAAAGGAGCAGATCTAACTTAATGAACTGAATGTCTGTGCATTTTATATGTATGGTGATAGGATGACAAAGCTAACAAAGCCATCTAGGAAGAAAAAAAAGACTATTTCTCATGTATATATCCACTTCAACTGAAGCTTTTTTTGGTCTACCTACTTATATTTTACACATTTTTACATCTTACCATGTTACTTTGTTCCTCATGTTAATTTGCTTGTGAAAATAAAAAAGGCTAACTCAATGAACACGTTGGTGATTGCAGAAGTGTTGCATCATGGCGTGACTCCACATTGTTCCTGTCAGGTAGGTCTAACAGCTTCTACAGGTTTGCATGTCTAAAATAAACATGATTTCATTTTTACCAGAAAGGGAAATAAAATAATTAGTCTTTCATACTAATTCTTAATAATTCCCTACAAAAGCAGGAGACGAAGCAGAGAGTCGACAAGCCCATTCTGAAACAGCATCTTCTTAACATTTACAATATATGTAATAATTATAATTTTGGCTAAATGCAGGACATATGTCATGCTAGTATATTGCTGCATCATTTGTGACTAAGCTAGTTAGCAGAGACCAAACTCGGTGCGAATTTAATTGAGGGGCAACATAAATATTGGTGTAGCTTAATAAGACTAACTTTATGAAATACAACTAAATAAAGTGGTCGGTGTTGTCCAGTATCTCACCTTGAATCGGTTGAACCCCAGCCAGCCCGCTCTTCATACCAGTAAATCTGCTCAGCTCGTCCTTATACGGTGCTGAACGTTCCGCCCTACGTCATGACGCAATGTGTTACGTACGCACGCCGCCGTATGCGTAAAGTCACGCACACGTCCTACTGATAAAATAAGATCAGTACTAGTTCTTCCGGATGCATCTCTTCTGGTATTGTTCATACACCAAGAAACTGTGGAAGGACTTCAGCAGATTTATTATCGACCATGTTTTCAAAGAAAGAAAATGTATTATTTTGTTTTTACAGATACCCCAAAAAGGGAAAATAAATAAATAAATAAATAAATAAAATAAAAATAATTAATTTATTTATCTTACAAGCAAAATTTCACAAATGTAAGTTCTGTAACGCAAAACCAAATATTGTTTATTTTCTGAAAGATGTTGAACTTTACTTAAAGATGTTAAATGATTCTGGAAACAAAAAGACTATAAAAACCACTAATATTTGCTCTGACCTGAACATTGTATTGTAATGCATCCCCCCTGGCAAACTCATGTTATTTTCTTGTTGTATACACTTGTACACCTGACTTTTCTCAATAAATATATATATTTAAAAAAAAAAAAAAAAAAAAGTTGTTCCTGATAGTAAAGACCATTTTACAGATTAGCCATGGGTTTCCACATTAATATCTGTACAGTTTCAGACACAAACTACTGTATTTATGATTTGCAAAATATATATAGTTTTAGATTTTTGGGGAGTTTTTTTTGTTTAGTTTTTTGTTTAGTTTTCCAGGGTTCAAATGAACATACATATTTATTTGTCATTCTCCTATATACAGATTGTTATTTTTTATTTTTTTTTTTTATTTTATTTTATTGTTTTATTTATAGCATTGTGGTAGTTTTATGTACTTATTTGTTGTTTTTAGTGTATTTCTTTCTTTTAATTGTTTTATTGTTTGTATGATGTGCAGCACTTTGGAAAGGTTCTTGTTGTTTAAATGTGTGATATAAATAAAGTGGATTGGATTGGACTACAGATACAATCAGAAAAAAAAACAGGAAATATGTGCACAGCCGTAACTATTAGTAAGAATTTCTTTTTATGTATACTCTTTTCGTTTGGTCTTATTCACTCATTTTTTTCTTAACAATGTATGTATACTTATCTTTCCTTGTGTTTTTATACCTCCCTTGTTGAATCCATTCTTGGAAGATTTGTATGTTCATGTAGCTTCATATGTGATATTATATTGCATATTCATGTAAAAGTTCTATTGCAATTAAAGTATCTTATCTTCTCAAAAATAGAATTCACAATTAAAACCTTTTAACCTTCATGTCAAATTTGGAGTTCTGGAATATAAGACAAAGTTAAGGATTTATAATTTGATAGGGTAAGTAATTCATTGTATGAGCTTAAAATGAGCCAGTAAATAACAGAATGAATCAATTGGTACAGATCTTTTTTTCTACATGCATAACCTAACAAGGCTGAGACCTTCAGGCACTAAATCCTCTAAACTGTTAGGACACAGTGTTCTTCTATCTAGTTTTACTTCTTATGCCTTCCAGTCATCTTGATGCTTTCTTTTTTGTGAATCACTCCACCTCAACAATCAGATCATGAGTTTTACAGTAAAATAAAATATATAAAATGTACGTGAGATGCACTGGCTACAGTTAGAACACAAAAGTCATTGAAAAAAAACATTGCAGCTACTGTTCTTTCTATTCTCTGAGACAAGAAAGAATGAGTCACCACTTCCTTAACAGGAACATGATATAATCTGTTTCTCAACTCAAAGCAGAAGTTAGATACAAATGGAAAATGCACCTGCTTTTTCTACTGTAAATGAACTTATATAGCACATTTTATACACTTTCCCAAAGCGCTTTAGAAGGCCTCACATTTAGCAGGTGACCACAAATATGATTATGATATCATTAACCCTTTAAAACCAAGAACATAATCTGTGGATTAAATGTTTATGTTTCCAAAAATATTCAGTCACTGATGAAGCACTATTCCCCACAAAAGTAAAGTGGAGTTTCTCAATTTTTGAGTTACATCCCGTTGCTCTTATTTGGACATGGAGGCTTCATAGTGAATGTGTTTAGAGTCTAACTTTGTGCATCGCAGAATCAATATAATGTCCAATTTTGAACTAATTAAAGGCTCTAATTAGTTTTGTAAAGGTAGCAAATTAGAACAGTAATTTATTTGGAAGTCTAAAACATCATTACATTACATACAAGGTGTGACTTTAACCCTATAAAACCGAAACAATTAAAAACTAGCCAGAAAATTCTATATTTTTTAATTGAAATGTTTATTAGCCCAATTAACATAATCCAAACAAAAAATATTGCCATGCTATTTTGTTTATGATTTTTTTTTTTTTTGCATCACATTCAATATATTAGGTATTTTGCTGCACCTTTTTGCTCACAGCAATGCTAACTTTAGATACAAAAATAAATTTTACCAATAACAAATTTTAAATGTAGAACATTTAAAGTGTTTTTTTTTACATTAGACTTTTTACAGCCTTTTTATTTCTTTTAAATGACACCATAATTTCAATATTCTTCCAATATTTTTCCATTTTCAACCGCATAACAATATAAATATTTTACTTAACATAACTTTTTGAAAATTAAAAAAGACTTTCCTACAAAATGTGTGTTGGATGATTTAACATTAAAAAAAAAAAAGCCTTTCCATATGTTGTAATGGGATGATAATCCACCAGGAGGCAGAAAAAACACGTCGGGTCATAGACAGCAAGTTTTGGAGGAAAGTATTTATTTTGTGGAGAAGATAAAGGTCTCAGAACCTGGTGTGGTAAATATGACACAAATGGTTTTACAGCGTTAAATGAATTGGGTGAAATTGACTCTGATTGATTCCAACCAATACTAGATAAATAATTAAATAAATTATAAAAACTAAAAAAATGAGTACAGGTCAGGTATCATAAAAAAAAATGTCTGCACTTCTTTTGGTTTGTATTTCCCACACTTTGAAGTGAAACCTAAAGTAGCCAGAAAAAAACGTATGATATGGGAATTAATTTACCTGATTAAAGCAGAGGGAAAGTGCATGATATTTGATGATGGAGAAAATAGTTTTTAATCCAAGGAACATGAAAATATGATTTTATTGGAAAAAAATTGCAAAATCTGCATGTCTTAAAAATGATAAATCTAAAGAAGGTCAAAAGCATTCATAGATTACAGACACAAAAAGACCAAATCAAGCTAAAAGATATAACAAGACTAAAATAATCTGTTTTGACAGTGGAAGAGTCTATAAAAATGTAGGTCTATGGTGATTCATGATGTATTTTTGTAAGTTTCCGGTCTCCAGGGAAACACCGAATAATTCATTTGGGTCCTATGTTGAGAACGTCGGGAATGTACTGTTTCACTTTCCACTTGAGCATGAATAATATCAGAATATCCTCCGGGGGAATCTCAGTGGAGCAGAGCCATGGCTAATGATATCAGTAACACCTGTGTTTTGTCTGAATTTACAACCCACATCTTTGCTGTGAAAGGTCGATAGCACCTGCAGTAGTGAGACTTATCACACATGGGGTGTGTGTGTACCCACACTAACAATGGGTGGTAACATTTAATTGGGTCTGACCACATCATGCAATAGCAACAATATCCCAGTTGGTGTCACCTTTGTGCTTTGTGTTAAAATTACTCCACATCTCTGGAGAGAATCTGGTGAGAAATAATTTGTGTCTCTTAAAGAAACCCTGACACATATAGCAGTGCAGATGGCATGTGTGGGTGCAGATCTGTAGGAGCACTTAAAGTTATTTATAAGCATATAGTTAATATTTAATGCAGTGTTTTTAAGGAATAAGCATAAGCCTGCTGTCGGCCTGATACATCCTACTGGAAATAAATAACCTAAAACAAGAGGTTTTTTGAGAAATATTTGTTTTATAAGGAGATATTTTTTTTGTTGTGTAGATGCAAAAATATATAAAAGCATTAAATAATTGCAGGTAAATATGTTGCGGTTGAAGGAATCTGGGCAAATACATAATAGTTGTTGCCAAAAAAAAAAAAAGAAAGAAAGAAAACCTGTCCACAGACACCTCTGAAGTTTGCTAATTAATACTTTTGATATAGTTTGTGTCATTATCAAACTAAAATAGAAAAAAAGTGTTAAAAAGATAAGGTTGTTATCTGCTGGACTGGTCGGAAACAGTGACATCCTGATGTCTTGTCATTGGTGCGAGGTTGCTAGGCAACAAGCGGTGACTCTAGGAAGCCACTACTCCCAGCCAAGAAATCATCCTGCAGATAAACCCCCCGTCACACCGTAAATAATCCATTGGTTTTGTAAATTAACATGATATAATACGAGCAGACGAGCAGGCTGTTTGCAGAGTAATGTTACTCAGCAAGTCAAAGTGGCTCTGTTTAACCCATAACGACCCAGTGCTACTACTTTCCAAATCATTTTTTCTCTCTATTTAACCTTTCTTAAGTGATTCATCACCATTTATTATGAAATT
Source organism: Ostorhinchus angustatus (assembly GCA_029822955.1). NCBI lineage: Eukaryota > Metazoa > Chordata > Actinopteri > Kurtiformes > Apogonidae > Ostorhinchus > Ostorhinchus angustatus. The sequence continues at coordinate 4,262,109 of JAPTMW010000014.1, read as the reverse complement.
ATCCTATATATTTATTTATTTTTTGTGTAAATTAGATTTTTTTTCCTATATTTTATTCATTGATCATGTTGATGTTCATTAAAACTCAGAATAAGCTCAAAGGTTATTATATCAGAAACAGAGAAAAGTAACAAAACAGTGACAATTACAACAAATATATCAACAACTGAGCATAAAAGAAGTGTCTCCATCCACTGCCATTGATCCAACTCCACGGGTTTCACCGGTGAATCAGTGTTGTAGAAGATGATGGTGTTACCACGGTAACTACGGTACCACTAAATGTCCAAATTTGTCATATCTGATGACCATGAAAAGATGATAAACTGCATTTATTACATATATTGATAGGATTAGTGGATCAATGGGTTTGAAATATTTTAGATCAGTATGGTTTTGGTCACCGGTGGATGTTTGGGTCTTTATGGGTTAAGTTGTTACACTAAGCTAAAAGAACTATGTCAGGGCTGCAGTAAAAAACCCACACAGGCAAAAAAAAAAAAAAAAAAAAAAAAGGAAGGGTAATTTATTTCATTATATTCATACATCATTATATTCATTTATTTCAAGCACAATTTTCACTCATTTGTTTATATCCTTGTTGCTCATTTGGGTGAGATCATTTCATAAACCTCTTGAGTGTTTCTGCTTCACCTGCATAATTTAATGCATTTTGATCTTTGTTTTTCTTGCTTTTCTTTCTTTCTTCATTTTTGTCTGTCTCTGCCTCTTCTTTTCTGGGCAAACAAAGTACTTTTCTGTTCCTATGCGCTAAAAGCTGTCCTCCAAAACCATCACTGCTTTATTTATTTATTTATTTTTGCTCTAATGTCCACGTTTATCTTTGCTACAGTCAAATATTTTGCATTTACGAGAGATGAAACCGAATATTCCTGTATGGCAGCCGAACTACACTTCTGTCATTTTGGACTGAAAACTGTTGTTATGCCTCTTTGCTTCTGTACTTTTTGGCTGTAGTACGGACAGATTGGTGTCTTACTAAGCTCTCAAAAAGAACAAATTTAAGCTCTTTTCCAAAATGTGAAACTCATCTTTTAATTAATTAAGTATATCCACATTCTGAAGAATTTTAGAAAGGAGCCACAGCTACAAGTTGAGCATCTGAGTCAACTTTTAACAGTATCCCTATGAAATAATATACGCATGAGGATGAATTTAACAGCTTTTATAATTACTTGTGCATTCATATTTTTAATTGCAGTGGTTTTGACACACAAATCACACCATAAGTACTGTTCGAAAGGGGATTTAGGTATATCGTCTACATACCTGAGATGCATTTGCAGATGTTTTCTCATGACTTTTCCAAGCTGAGCAACACTTAACCTTATTAAATGTCTAAATATGCACCTGTGCAAATGTCAAATGAAGCACATGAACATTCTGCCTTTGTTTTACCACGTCCTCTTTGTTCACTATACACCCAGCCAGAGCTGTTTGCGACCAAATCTAAATTCCTCATCGCTTTCTTCCCTCTGTCGCTGCATCATTTCATTGTTTCTGCTGGTGTTAGCACATTCTCCCCTGCACATGGTGGAATCCATAGGGGACACCACTGCAGGGATTAGTGGAGTGGGTGTATCTGGAGCTATGTGTGTGAGAGTGGTGTTGCTAAATTATGCTAAAAACTACTGTTAAAGTCTAGAAAATCTATAAACTATGCATTACATGATGGGTAAAAAGCAGGCAACTTAACCCTTTCATGCATTGTGTTATTGAAAGTTCAGTAAAAACTATAATATTTACAATAAATACTCTGACGTAGCTGCTCCAAAGTACAAAACCAAAATTACTACATGGACGACATTATCAGATAATTGGTATTGGAACATATACTGTATGTAACCTCCACTAAGGTTACATTTTAGATTAAGTTTTTCTAAATAAATTGTATGAAATCTTTATGGAAAAATGTATATTTAACATTAAAGTTGTGTTTAACCAGTTGACTAACATATAATTAACCTCCCAATATAACTGTGTAAATAGTTCTTTCAGATTTTTCAGGAAACACCAAAAATTAACCAGAAATTGAGTATTTGATCATTTAGACAAACAAGTGGTTCCAGGCAAAACAAACCCCGCCCCTCGCACGTATCGTGGATTATTTTGGTATCACTCCAGCTGATGTCATCATGTCTATGCGTGTGCTGATGTACCAAGTTTGAAGTAAACTGAAACAAAATTGATGTTTTTATAGACGTGGAATTTCGGCCATTGTAAGTAAATGAGAAGAAGATTTTAAAATTTCATAAAAAATGTTGACTTGGACCTACTTTCCCTAAAATGTAATCATGTTTTTTCTGGGTCACTGGCATTCTATAAACCAAATTTGGTATGAATTCAACCAATAGTTTTGCTGCAGATGTGAAATTTCAGCCATTATAAGTAAATGGGAGAAAAAAAGAATGAAAGAATTCATACAAAATTGAGGGGGGGGGGGGGGGGGTTGCAAAAATTAATTAAACAAAAAAAAAGTTTAT
>JAPTMW010000014.1:2663374-2675937 GCA_029822955.1 Ostorhinchus angustatus | reverse complement strand
TAATTCCCTCAGATTTTTTCATCGAAAAACATGAATCATCACAAAAACCTGGCATTTACATGTCAGATGTAGGTGAATAACTTAGTTCAATGAAACTAGAGTATTAATGTATAGTATTTCTGGAGCTTGCTGTTAGAAAGAACATTTTTTGTGCTTCGCAGTACAAGTGTGACTTATATCACAACCAGCCTTAAGGGTTAAATATCTAAAGCTTCACCTGCCACGATGGAGGGATCTGTGCTCCAAAGCCAAAGGCAGGAAACATCTTATCACTAGAAGGGAAACAAAATAAAACACTCAAAATCAAACAAGACGAGCTATAAAGAAACACAAGCTATATCAGCTGAAAGTCAATCAGACAGTGTTTGGAGTGATACTGGTACCTGTCGTAGTCCTGGATGACGTTTCCAACAGACCAGATAGCGGTGAGGTACTCATTGACTCCCTGAGGACTAATGTAGTGCAGGGACTGAGGAGATCTCGGGTCCCCATTTGAGCCCGTAAAGTCGATAGCCACCTGGGGAAAAAAACAAAACAGCAGGTATGAATAAACAGGTGCATTAAAGGTAAGACCGACTGAAGAAAAATAGATGAGAGAAAACTTACAGTGAAGTTGATCTGACAGCCTCCCATAATGTAATCCAGGAAAGTGTACTCCTTCACAACCTGAAATGTTTTAGAAGTACAAGTATATTGTATCCAAAATCCATGCTACTAATGAAGAAGTGACTGTACAAATGAATGTCTTCACATGAAAATAAAATGAGCACAGTACCTGGCAGACCTTCACGCTCACTACACCAGAGTTCTTGTAGCCTTTCTTCTTCTGCTTCTTTTTACTGTTGACACATTCAAACTCAGCCTGAGGAAATAACAAAACCACAAGAATCAGTTAGTGGTGGAAGACGAAGTTCAGCTTCAATACAACACGGGAAAATGATCCACTAGTAGAAGTATGTACTGTTAAAAAAAATGGGATTGAATTATGAAAAATATTTACCAGAAAAATACCTGATTTTAGCTAAATCTGACAGCAGAATTTCTCCAGCACATTGGAATTTTTAATTATGTTTACATCAATATTTAGCCATTACCAGCATATCGCATCACGGCTTTAGTTCTATGAATTCTAAGTGATCAAAGCCGTGATATTTCATTTTGGTAGTTTTGAGCAGAGCTGAAGTGGTTTAAGAGATTTATGCAGAAAATAATATCAATATATGATGATTTCATAGGAGCTTTGTACATGTACATTTTTGTCTCAAGGGTCCCCAGAAGGTAATTAGAGGGATACACAAGGCTTAAAATCTTAACATAATAACAGTAAAACATTTAAAATGGCGCTAGTTGAGGTGCTCTACACATACCGGTGAAGTGCGTGACGCTTCCTGCAGACGTGTCATTGTAGTCTCGAAGATTCCGATCAGATCGTGTGAGCCGTCACTGTCATAGTCGTAACATTCAACCTAGAAACAGGTAAAATATTTAGTGATGGAGGCGACAAGAAGGAAAAAGAGTGTTAATTATTCACAAAGAATTGATGTTAAAGGGTCACATCACCTGAATTACAAAATAGAAAATCATCAATATGTGAAAACTAACATTTGTATGTTAGCATAGTAGCATAAAAGACTTTTATGATCAGGTGTACAAAGATATATTAGGCTATGTTCATACTGCAGGGAAATGTGGCCCAAATCCCATTTTTTGCCCATATGTGACCTGTATCCAATGTGTTAAAGACAGTTTGAACAGCACAAATCCGATTTTTTTCAGATCCGACCCAGGCCACTTTCATATGTGGTTCTAAATCCGATATGTATCTGGTATTTTGTGATGCAACTTCAGTCTGAATGGCCAGGTCGCATTTATCAGACCTTTACATCAGTGAAATACGACAAACGTCCCAAGAGGAGGAGCGGTGGGAAAAACATATTTACTTACATAAACACAGTGCGTGCCTGCGTATTTACGTATTAGGTCGGGACCTCTTTTGCCCATGTGGGTCACTTCAGGGTCACATTCAGTTCATACTCAAAACTGATAGAAGTCGCATTTAATGTGTAATATGAACGAGTGCACAACAAAATCAGATTTCACCAAAAAATCCGAATTGTGCATTAAGACCTGCTGTCAGAACGTAGCCTTAGTCACATATATCATTATACAGAGTTAAATAAAAGGTAATTTTTTGTATAATTTAGGTGAACTGACCCTTTATGTCAAAAAAAAAAATGAAGTTGCAGAAAACAGACAACAAACAAAACATGCCAAAGTAAAATTTCGTTAAATCTAATACTACGGTAGAAGACAGAGGCTGGCAGTACGATAACTTAAGAGTTTCAAACAAATGTGTACAGTTGGATGAAGAAAACTTGAAGGACTAAGGACCCTGCAATCCAAGTTTCCTGTAAACGTCCCATCTAATCCACTCGCACACTTCACCCATTAAGTGATGGTGAGATGAACCAAGACACACACTGACCCACTGGGCGACTCACTTGTCCTGTTTGGGTGGAAACAGCTTCGTTCCTGACATGTGTGCTTCGGAGGTTAAAAAAATATACATCATCAGGCTTGTACTGGGTATAATCTCATCTGTATAATCCGCTTCCAGATGTCTGAGGACATCCTGAGGTCTGTGTGCGCAAAACTACATTCATGCTTCAAACTGCTGCCATACAGTTTGTCATAACCGTGAAATATACAGTAAAGTGTCAAACATCAGTACAATCCATCAAATGCGTGTTCATTAGGGCTGGGCGATAACAGTAATTAACTCTGGACATTTTTACTTGATGAAGACAGATCTAACAATTTATCGCACGGAAGAAACAAATGTGAAACAAAAGTGTCTCATGTAGGTTTACACTGCAAAAAATGATTTCTAAGTGAAAAAAGCCTTATTTCTAGAACATTTGTCTTATTTTTCATCTAAATAAAGGAAAAAATCTTACCAAGAAATTTTTACACAAGAAAAATATCCTTATTTTTAAAACAACTTTTTCTAAATAAGATTTTTCAGCTAATATCAAAGCGATTTTCTTTCTTGTTCTAAGCATCGTTTGCTAAAATTCTAGCATTATAGGCACATTGTTTTTTTATTTGATAGAATTTTTGCTTGTTTTAAGAACTCTAGCCAACCCCATTGGCATAATTTTTTGCTCAATGTAAGCCAATTTGACCACATTTAAGAATATTAGTAGCAGTTACTTGTAGCACTACATTTTTTGCAGTGTATGCTTGTACACAAGTAATTGTAGTGTAGTAAATTTATCCCTGCTAAGAATTTGTATTATGGTGTCATTTACAGACATGATGCTTCTTTTCCTGTATTTGGCTACATAAGAACAGGAAATTCGTGATGCATTCAGAGCCACACGTAAACTCTGAAATCTCCCTTATTGTAACAGCTAAAATGCTGCAAAAAACAGAATGAAAACTAAAATAAAAAATAAAAATGAGACAAAAAAAAGAGACAAAAGATGCATAAAACACTAAAACAATGTAAAACACAAAAAGACCAAAATGTTGTAAAATGTAAATCTGGGTCCAAAGAAGACAACATTTATGTTTTGGTTCTTTTCGCTCTTAAGTTCATCTCATGAACAATCAGGAAACTCTTCAAAGTGGCAGCATTCCACATATACTATCGGTAAATATCAAATATTGATAAATATGAAAAAAAAAATGTCATGATCAGATTTTTTTTGCTGTATCGCCCAACCCCAACGACTGGTGTCAAGTTTCATCACACATGTTAAAGAGGTGTGTCTTGTACTTTTATAGGTTTGTCCATTTCTCCTCCACAGAGAGACTGCAGTGGGATTCGAAAAGGTCTCCATGTTGGATTCAGGTTGTTCTTCACCACCTGAAATAAATGGAACCAAAGAAAAATATTTAGTCATCTGCAGATTCTGAACATCACAAAGGAAAGGCTATTTAGTTGTAAATAAAACATTTAGTTTTGTGAATTTTTGGTTAGATTTCTAGGAAAGACTGTGGGTATCACATGTTGCAAAAACCGCAGATTTAATCACTTCTCTAATTCAATCACAAACGTCTGCTTCCTTCTTAATTATACCACGACTGGGATAAATTTTCATTCACTCAACTCAGCAGCAGGTCAAACACTTCTGACGATTGCATGAAGCTTGGCCCAACATCATATATTGTGCAAAGGTTTTGGTGTAACAACCAGCTATACTGTGGTTTGTTCCTCTTTTCAAAGAAACCAACACAGAAAAAAAAGGGAAAGAAAGTGTTTCTCTAAATGCACCTCTGTCCTGTGAGCCAGTTGCCATCCAGTTTCTGTCTGTTTGTAGAATTCTAGGTACGGGTCAGACTTCCCAAAGAAATCCTGTAAAAAAAAAAAAAAAAATACACAAATTAAACTCAACTGTTCGACTTCATGTTCTAGATTTTAATGAAATGACAATAAATATTTACCTTGTTATCGAGTTTCCTCGCTTCAACTTCAAAATTCACTACCCTGTTATCTTTTATTTCTTCAGCGCTGATCTAAAACAGAACAGAAGATATCTTACTAATTTATAAATTACTCTTTTATCTTGTTGGCTTCTTTCTCTGCTACTCACTGTAATGGTCCCTTTTCCTGCAGGGGATTTATTCTTCAAGACGAGAGGTCGGGTTAGTTTCCTACTGGACACAATCTAAAAGTAATGGATAAATAAATTATAAAGAAATAAAAGATATAAAATGGACTCTGCCCAAACACAAACAAAGCAACAGACTGAATCAAAACCAACACACAGAATAAACATATGGAGTCAGTTTACTTTAGAGTCTGTTTAAGGCTAATGTTATCTTTGGTCAAAAGTGGAAGAACAGTGGTGTCTTATTACACTGCAGGTAGGCCTCTGTTTACTAATGCAACTGTATGAATATCCAGACATCGACTTTACACTGTTATTTTGGTGATTTTTTGTGTTAGGAACTAAAACCTTCGATATGCATTTAAGACTAAGTCTAAAACAGACCTTACCTGGCCCAAGGTGCACTCCAGCTCACCCAGGAAGTCATCATCACTCAGGTCAATAGTCTTGTTGTCAATGTCATAAATCCCAAACTTCAGTTTCTGCACAATCTCGAAGTAATAGTCAATGATGAACTTTTTGGAAAACTTCGGGCAGAGGCAATTCTGGACTTTCTCTGTGCGCTCCAACTGTTAGGAAATGTTTAATCAAGTTCAGAAAAACCACATCAAGACATTAGAAAGTCTAACACACCATTCTGGCACTTCTTGACATAATTACTGTTTTCCACAATGCTGGCTTTTCCATTAAGGGTTAACGATTAACAACATGACACAGTTTTCCACAGTGTGATTAGTGATGTCTCCACCGCCACACCTAGGTTAATTGCATGATCGTATGCCAGATTTCTAACAGCAAGGGTGTTTTTTGCTGAAGTGAAATACCAACAATAGCTTGCATAACATCCAGACACCAATACTTTCTCATTTGAACACTTTGATATGATCTATTTTAGTACTATGTTAGTATTCAAATCTTCATTCTGACCTCATACCACTGGTTTTCAGTGCTGTTCATTAACAGGACACACAAGGGATCAGACTTGGAGCCGATGTCTTTGTCCAGGAGATTGTTACAGGACACCGTCAGTTCCACCTTGGTTACACACTGGGCCGCCATGTCTGCTTCTTAACCAGCTAAAGCAAAGTGACACACAGGAATACCAGAGATTACGACAGTATTATCACTTCAAGTACGTACAGAGTTGGGTACTGAGCTCAGGGCTTTTCCGGGCTTGTAGTTCAGCACTTAAGCATTACCTAATACTGTGGGGGTCCATCTGACAGAAAATTTAATGCATTTCCATAAAAACTATGTAATTGCTGATACATCTGAGAGAAAAAGCTACAAAATATATTAAACAATGACAAAAAAAAAAGTTTAAAACAACACCTGCTGAACACTAGAGCTGAGAACTAATAAGGTCAGAGATGTCAGATAAGAGATGGAATTCTGATTCTCTCCACACTGATTTTACATAAATTCAGTTTAGATTGTCCCAAAAGAGCTTGGGTGCTGCATTTAAACCTTAGAATAGTAGCTGGAATTGAGAGATGATCCTGTAAATAAGGAGCTAAGAGTAAACAAATGAAAATGAACAACTGCAGCTGTTTATGTGCTGCCTCTTGGCCTGGTTATTATGGTAAATGAGAATCAGTTCTCAACTAACTTACCTGGTTAAAAAAAAAGGTGAAAAATATAAATAAGAAATAAGAAAACGTCACTGTAGCTTAGTTTGTTTATATTAACACTGGCTATTCAGACAAACTTGGAAGCCAGTTGTGTGATATGTGGGATAGCTTGAGCAAAACAGTAAAAAGTGATGATTTCTAAGTATTTCTGAGGTAAATACTACCAGTTAACTATGCAAACTAGAGCAGGCAGCTTTATTCTTCGCGATAACACTGCACACCAGGGTAACGCATTGACGTTACACGGTATCAATGCGTTACACGCCCTGTCACAACACTTGAGCTAATTTACAGTTGAACTAGCTAACTTAATTACAACCGTATAAGTTGATGCATTCACTCATTTCAGCTTTGGCTGCACACAGTTTAGCAAAGAACGGATCCCCAGGCCTGGTGAATGAGTAACTGAGTCCTGTGGAAAAAGTGACACAGTGAGCAGAAATGAAAACTAGCGAGTGGGGAAAGTAAAAAGAGAAATTACGGCAGTTTACTAACACTAAGCTAACAGAGCTAACTCTAGCTCTAGCTGGCTCGTTTCAAAGGCTAATTAACGCAAACTATAGCTGCTAATAAAAATGTAACCTTACCGTTTACCACGTAGGACGCGTTACAGGGCTGGTGGAAAGATACAATTATAGTTTACTACTAACGGGCACCGTGGTTAAATAAAAAGGTGGGTCTGCGATACATCATAACATGGAAAGGGGTGGTACTAGTTGACGTAACGTCATTACGTAATATGTGACCAAAGATTTCCGTGTCTGGTTCAAACTACGCAGGCGCGAAGCCAAATCCGAGAACATCAAGCTTTAAAAAAGGTTACCATTTTTTTTTTTTACTATTTATTATTTTTTTCCCACTTACCTTAGCTCTTTTATACAAACCTAACCTTATTTATAAAAATAATAAAGAAGAAGACAAAGTTATTCATTCTTGACAGATGAAGTGTAATTGATACCGGTGATCATTGCTCCTGGTCAGAAGTGATTACTGATGTGGTATAAACAGGGGAAAAAAAGCGAAATGTGTCTGAAAACAAAATTATAGCAACTTTATGGACAACAGTGAAATAACGCTGATAATAATATTTCCTATATGATATGAGTTCATTTCCCTAAATCAGTGGTAGAATTTAACACAGTATGGTGGAACTGCACAATATCCCTTTAAAAAAAATAAAAAATTCATATATTAGTTTAGTTTACTGATATTTTTATGGTTCACATTAAAAAAGAAATCACAATTCCCATCCACACATGAAAAGTCTAAGTTTAACCATGAATCTAATCATGTTTAAAATTAGACTACACCAGACAATACTAATAATAAATACATATTGTATGATAAAATGATATCGATATAATATGATATCATAAAATGAAAATAAATTAAATCTTCACTTACTGCATTTCTTATTCTTTTAATTTTCAGACATGGGAGGAGAATTTACAGGTAAGAAGAAATATAGTGACAAAAGACATGTATTTTTGATCAATGAAATTGTGCGTTTATTTTATCAGATTGAAAGGCAAACATGCTTAGTCTTTCAGTATTTTTTTTTATACTATAACTACACAAACAGACTCTGGAAGGATTTGAGTAGGTTTGTTAATGGTTTTACTTTCTGTTTAAAGAATATCCTGTCTGACAACACATAAAATTAATTTCATATATAATTAACATTCTTTTAGCAAAATGTCATTCACAAACTCATGACACAGTAAATATAAACACTCTGTTCCTCCCAAAACAAAAAGGCAGTTAAAATAATGACCTCCTGTACCTTGAACATCATTCTTTCCATGACATTTGTTTTATATGGCTTTGTATTTACATACGCACTCAGTCCTCCTGGTGTCCTTCGTTGTTTTGTGGTTTGTTTGTACATTTGTAACACTTGTGAAACTGCATGACACTGACAACCTTTTCAGTCTTTCGCACAGCAATAAACATCCAATAAAGATTAAAAACATGCTCTTCACAGCCAGAAATTCCAGAAATATCCAAACAAACCTCTGAAAAGTAACATGTTATGACCCATGGCGGGTGCTGTGGGTGAATTTGAACTCCAAATACATACAAATTAATCAAGGTGTTGATTGTAATATAACCGTACATGAAATCTTCTGCTCAAGACTTTGAAAAATAAATAAGTTCAGCTCATACATGATAAAATGTTTTAGTAATTTCCATCTATGAAGGTTTTTGACACTAAGTTCTGTCAACTAAAAGTCCAATATTGTATCTCAAACACAATAAAAAACAAACAAACAAAAAAAACAGCAGTGGCCAAGTCTCAACAGTACATGTTTACTGTCTCAACATAAAGGTACAAATGTGGAAAACAAAGTCCCCATAAATGATCTTGAAATGTTAGATATTCAACTACAATATTAGCTGTTATAACAGCTAGAGGACACTTTTACACATATTTCCATTCATAAAGTCATTTTCATACTAACAAAACAAATCAATGAGATGTTGATCAGTGCAAATAACAGTCTCAGCCAAGAACAGAAGTGTATAGACTTATCAACATGCACCTTTCATCTTAAGACACGGTGAATTTCCTGGATAAATCTTTATAAACATACAAGACTACTGCAGGAGATAACATAACTGAGGAAATTACTATGCTATTTTTCCTTGATTTATGGGTTAGAGTTAACACGTTATCACCAAAGTAGTGTGATACAACTAAAATCTTTAAAATGAAATGTGATTTTTGTATAAAAAGCAGCAGGCACATAATGTAATCAAAAGTTCTCCTTGTGTAAAATCTACAAAAAATATTCATTGAAAGAATACGCATTCCATTCAAACATGTAAACATTAGTAAAGTCTAACTAAATTAAGTCTATGATTTCAATGGAAATAGGCACCACATTTTGGAAAGTGTCAACAGAAGACGAGAGTTGACTGTTGTTGCATTAGCTGCCTCAGTTTTTCCATAAAAGCCAAAGACCTTTAGTTGTTAAAGAAAACAACTTAAATTCTGGCACTTGAGACACATAAGGGCAGGTTAATGCCATAATAAAAAAAACGTGTTACAAACAGAAGTGTGTAAATGTTTGATTACTGTTTACTACAGCCAACAAATATGGCTCTCTACATTAAATGGCACATATATTGAAATAATAATTGCACTGCGAGGCAAAATGAGGAGTGTCATGTTTCTGACAACAGAGGAGTGTAAATATGAACCAGATATAAATGATTGCGACCCTTTGGGAGATTTTGTTCCTCGGGACTGAGAGATCAGGGAGCTCCGTCAGTGTGGGGTGGCTTTAAATGCATGGTGTTGAAGAAACCCACCACCTGACCTGGAACCTCTGCCAGGACGCTCTGAGCCAGCATTTCTCGAGGACTCTACAAAGACAAAAAGGAACATTTAAAAGTGATTAAAATGTTTAAAGATTAAAGAGAGATTTAACATGGAATAGACAGGAAGCAAAACAGACATGGATGCAAAAAAACTAAAGAAACAAGAAAATAAAAAGACATGGCATTAGTTTCATTAGTTGGGAATCTGATCAGTAAAGGGTTTGAACATATAAAACAGGGTCTAAAATGACAAACGATAAAGACAATCAGACTGTTAAATTTAGTAATGCATGGATGATGTATTTATATGGTGCATATGCAGGGGACAAGTAAACAAACGGACTGTTCATCTTCAGTGATCCGATCACATGGACAGCTGTAGAATGAATCTAGTCACCACCTGACGTCAAAGTAAACATGTTAATTTCTGTTTGCAAAAACTGAATGCGTTGCTGTTTTTAACTGAAAGGAGGAAACAATCCATAGCGCATGCCTGGTCTTCTAGAAATCAAAAGAAGAAAAAGAAATTAAATCAGTAGACTGGTTCTACTTCTTGCTCTGCTTGAGGCTGATCAAATTCCCAAGATGTTTGGCATCTGTATGGGATTTTCCAAATGTATTATGATAGGAATGGTGAGAAAGGAGCATGTACGTCCATTCAGAGGATGTCGCTTGAGTGGGTGGCCCTTCATTGTAACTAAGACCAGCTCTTTATGTGGTCTAAGTCATCAGGTCACAATGACCCTGTTCAGACTTGGCTTTAAAATGCGTTTCCAGTGATCCAAACACAATTGCAATAAGCATCTCCAGGTTGACCGTCTGTGTTTGGATTTCATTAATGGTGTTATTACCTCCATTAAATAGTTCACACACAACACTGACATGAATCTACTGCCAGGCAACTGCCAGATTAGTTTCGTACAAACTTACAAAACAAACTGCCTAAAAGACTATTATACATATAAGGATCACTCCAACTACTGAGACTGTAAATCCGCTGAGAGGTGTTACAATGGCAATACAATCAAAGACAAACCCTGCTTTGGTGTTGTATTTCAGGATGTAATAGCATTAACTCTACAAAAGAAATGTGGTCTAAAGGGTCCAAGACCACCTCAGGCAGTGGTTTGAGAGTCTAAACAGGGTCAATGTGTCCTCAATGTATCTGTACTCTGAGCTGTCCACTTATGATTGGATCACACAACTCGCATATTAAAGCCAGAGGTTAACAGGGCCTAATGGCTAAGGTAGCGGGGGTGTTCCTACATTTCTAGGAAGGACTGGGGTCACTGGGCGGCTTCAGGCCAAATAAATTGAAGAAGGAAGCCACTTGGTCAGGCAGCTCTGCCAGTACACTTTGAGCAAGGGCTGCAGTCCCTGCCTGGAATAAGTAGACATTCACAGGTACGCATTATTTTCGCAGTGTTTTAAGTAAGCTTGGATGGCACAGATACACAGTATGTTTTATATGTCGTACGTTTTGGAACTGCCTGAATGGGACAAACTGGACAATGTCCCTCATGGCCGGTTCGCCTGTCACAGATCGCAGGATTCCATCGTCTCCATCTAGAAACTCCATGGCAGTAAAGTCCGCCCCCCCAACTCCAACGATGATGATGGACATGGGCAGACGGGAGGCGTTGACGATGGCGCTACGGGTCTGATCCATGTCTGTGATCACTCCGTCGGTGATGATGAGCAGGACGAAGTATTGCTGTTAAAATAAGAGTAAAAAAAATCATCAAACAGATTAAGGAAAGTGACAGACATTTTCATCACCCACTGAAGAGTCAGAAATTAGTTGAATATTTAATCATTTAATCTGTCTTTGATGGCTTGTGACCGATCAGAACAACAAGAGAGAAACACAGGGAGATCAATGATGAACGTTACACCCACTCTATGTACCATTTCTACATGACACACCTAAAATTGGCTAGCCCCATGTTATGAACTTTCGTGAGTCGTGTATATAAATTACAGCAAATATTTCCAATAAGGTAAAAAATCTGAGAAACATGCAACTTATTCACTGCAACAGCATTTCATGTTTGTCTGTGGTGTCATATTCCACCATTAATCCAAAATTAATTTAAAAAATGTTACTTTGTGGCTATTTCAGAATGAAATTATATGTCACTAAATGCAATGTGAATGAAACTGTAAGGTATTTTCTAGTACAATCTGCAGCCATGCAGTGAATATGTTCAGGGTTTTTATAGCAACAGGTGACAGAAGCAGTGGATCTGCAATGAACAAATACTGACATGTTCATGACTGTTCCACTTAAGAAACAAAGACCAGTAAATCGTACAGAGTGTGTGTATGGTAAGCAATCTAGGTTTAACGTAGATGGAAATTGTTTGCATACAAAGACTACGGTGACTGATCTTACACTATAAAGAACTCACAGAGGCAGCCTGCTGCTCCAGTGCTTGTCGACCAAACTGGGCAACATGGTTGATGATTGGAGCAAAGTTTGTGGGACCATAAAGCTTCACCTGAGGCAGGCACTGTTGGTAGGCGGCAGCCACACCCTCAACACCTGCATGCAAACACACAAAGGAGTAGGTTAACAGTTAAAAAAAAAAAAAAAAGTCTAGACCACTGATTTTACAGCTTAGACCTTGACCTGAATCCTACTATAATCCTCGAAAATGAGATTGAAAGGAAGATGTAAAGTCATAACAGACTGTGCTGACTGTATATTTATGTCAGGTGTAGCATAAAGAACTCAACAGCAGTGTTAAAGACTGGAGAACAACTAAAGACACATGAAACCGGGGATTTATATCAGAATGTTCCACCAAATCTGCATTTGTGTAGTCTTCCGAATTTAAAACATAAGAACTGAATTGTTAGAAAACGAATATGAACTTGTTTTCTTTACATTATAATAATTATAATTAAAAGTCTGATGTGCTACATTTATTACCATTACAACTATTCCCTTAACTGTGATTTATGTATTGATATGTACTGACTATAAGCT
>JAPTMW010000014.1:2493500-2507149 GCA_029822955.1 Ostorhinchus angustatus | reverse complement strand
CTGAAGTGGTATTAATGCTGAGTGAGTGGATATATTCAGCAGAAGGTGAAGATGTACAGGTCTAAGTTGATGTGTTAGAAAAAAACAAAATGACCAGGAAAAGGATCTGAGCAACTTTGACAAGGGAGAATTTGTGACGTCCAAATCACTGGGTCAGAGCATGTCCAGATCGCATCGTCTATTTTCAACGGAAGGCAGACAGAACCTACAAAAGGTATCTAAAGAACAACCACCAGATTAGGGCGGCACAATATATGGAAAAAATATCATTATCACAATAACAGAGTGTGCAATATTCATATCGAAAAAAGTGC
Source organism: Ostorhinchus angustatus (assembly GCA_029822955.1). Lineage (NCBI taxonomy): Eukaryota > Metazoa > Chordata > Actinopteri > Kurtiformes > Apogonidae > Ostorhinchus > Ostorhinchus angustatus. Next base: position 2,506,835 of record JAPTMW010000014.1, on the reverse strand, counting down.
AATCATTTATTTTCTTTTTTTTTTCATTATCTTTTTGTTTTACACGCCATGGGCTACCAGAGTGGTTTTCTCTACCACTCTAACATGCTAGTTTTTTTGGCAAAAAAAACTGAAGTACTGCTACTGCTGTTGGTTGAATGCAAGAAAAAATGTGAAGATTTTCAAAGCATATATTTGAAGATTTTATTTTTATATGTAGTATTTACCAAACCAGGCAAGTAGTGGAATATTGTTTTGTTAAAGCTCTTACATGGTGGCACTCTGGTACTTTTGTTATTAAGAAATACATCCATGTCATTTACACATTGTTGTATGTGAATAAAATGACAAAATATTTGACTATGTTTGTGTCTGAAGGTCTATAGTAGCATCATCACCAGGTTCTTGGACAGAATTGTGTAACTGATTGTAGTACAGTATTTTGTCTTAAATTATAAATAATTGAGCCAGCATACAAACAATTAGTTCATTTTAACATTGTTGAGTAACCTTTTTCTTAGTAGATGAAATTAGTATTTCTTTAGGTGAAGGAGAAATATCACAATATTATATATATCACAATATATCAACATATGACAATGCTGTACTCCCATATCTTAAGTTTTGCCAATATTGTGCAGCCCTAAACCAGATCTCAACCAATCCAGCATCTATGGGAGCAGGACATTATCACCTCCTGTCTAATATCTGTCTCTGATAAACAAAATTAACAGTACCATAGTGTCAGGTATATTGTTGACTGCAACTCCTGTAATTTTGGTGAAAAAAAAAATTAATTGGTCTAGGATTGGGGGATATCAATATGAAGGGAAGTCTGGTTACGGAGGGTAAATTCTCAAGTCCTCGAGGCTAGTAATCAAAATGATCTGTCAAGCACAATTTATTATTTAATATTATCGCAATATCATGCTTGGAGTGAAAAAGTATAAATGATGTTTAAAACCTATAATCATTAAGGTTCAGATATAAACCAGTACTCTCTTGGGCAAGTAAAGTGTGAGACAAAAAATTTTAATGTGGACATCAAAAATATATAACAATGAAAATCAATCTGCTCTCTCTCGCTCTTTTTTTTTTTTTTTTTTTTGAAGACATCATTTAGAAACAGTAAAGTTGGTTTTAGGACTCCCAAACAGTTACGCATCAGCTACAAATGACAAAATAAGTCAATCTTAAAGTTCGTTTTTTTCACACAACATGTTCATAGTCCCCTGACTGTGCACGTTGGTCATTTTGCTTCCTACACATCAGCGTTGATGACTAAATGTTCACTTGCTGCCTAATATATCCAACCCAGTGAAAAGTCCCATTGGAATGGAATAATCAATATTATTACCACTTCTCATGTCAGTGGTATGTTATGGCTAATTGACTTATTTATGCACAAACAATTAAAATGCAAGCCTTTGCAGACTGCTGCGCTGATTGAAAGTGGTATGCAGATGCGTCTTAAGATGATTAATGTGCAGCATTTTACGATCACAACTTAACCTCAACAACCTTTTAGCTGCAGCCTAAAAGCTTCATAAAAATGATTGTCGGGTTCTACTTGTTGACAGCTTTAAGGTCAGTGTTAACAGACTCTTGGATTTTTAACAAGATTTACTAACAGGTCACTGGTTTGGAAGGTTTAGCATAGTTACCAGGGGTGCAATGGTTGTCAGACTGAGACAGAATCAGCAAAATAAGACATAATTTCATAATGTTATCAATAGTGGTGTGTTTTACAGCAAGGTTTAAAAATCATGGCAAGCCAACGGTTTTAATTTATATTTTTATCTATATAATTCTTAAATCATAATATCAACTAGGTCTTGATGCAGAGCTGAAATGACAACATACAGAGTACACAGCGTTCCTGTGAGGGTGGCCTGTTTAAAGCAGATGATAAGGTTGAGCTGGTGTTTACATTTTCAGACCAGTTTGCTATTAAGCCAGACACCAGTATTCCAAATCTTACCACTACGTTCTGCACTTGACTGATAACATGTTCCCAGGTGGAATGTAATAAACCTGTCTGAGCCCATGAATAAATTTACAGCAACTGAATCCATCAACATGATGGATTTAGAGGACAGTCCACAAATAAACACTAAATAATACAATGACGCAGGGAGTGAGGCATGATGCCTTATTAAAATCTGAGATGTTGCCTTATTGGTGCAGTTTAGAGGATGCTTTAACATCCACCTCATTTGGTCTGGACTTTATGGTCTGTTTTCAATCCAATCAAAGAGGTGGCCTCATCTGGATTAAACTGAAAGATGGTTTGGTTCATATACAGAGTAAAAACAGTTTTTAGATACCTTGGGCTTTTGGAGAAGTTACAGCAAGTCTATTGTCAACAAAGACGAGAGGAAAGAAGGAAGAACTTAAAAATAAGGAAAATTAACAACAAACCAAATTCAGATTCATACGAAGTGCACTTATCTGCATTTGTTCACTAACAAAATTGCAGTGTGAAAGCAAAACTGGAGAATGCAGTGAAGGAGGACAGTCACTGTTTTTCTTGATGCCACTATGGTTGAATAACTGTTATTGTGTTTTATTGTTCATTGTGTATCATTATATGTTTTGCATTGTTTTGGACTTTGTATGGCTGCTGCCTTGGCCAGGTGTCCCTTGCAAAAGAGATTTCTACCCTCAATGGGACTTCCTGGTTAAATTAAGGTAATGTAAAATAAAAAATAAAACTACCCAGATTGTAACTAGACTAACAACCAACCTTGTTTAGAGTGCAGTCTGAAGTTTGAGGTGTGAAAATGCCCTACAACTGACATGTTTCTTCAAAAAACTCCTGTACTTTCTAGGAAACAGATACATTTTGTGCATCGTTCTCTTCCCTCTAATGAAATGTGATGTCCTTCATGCTGCCAGCGTCAACACTACCATGTCCTGCTTATATAAAAATACAATATTATGCTAATCGTCTGTGATCATGACAAATATCAGCTTGCTTACTGAAAACTGACACAACTCTAAAAGAAGAACTAGAAAAGCTTCTTACATTTTGGCTCTGATGTAAAATACAATGACAGAAAAAGGACTGTGGACAAAAACGTTAAAGTACAGCCACATATCTGGAGCATTATCACCTGGGGCAGTTTTAGTGATTTAGAGAACCAAACAAACACCAATGTGAGGTGACATATACAGTATATATATTTATTTATCTTCTCAATTAATACTATAACAGTTTATATGTAAATATAATGGAAAAAAAGGTCTAAAAACCATAGATTTTGAGAACCATTACACCCCTAGTTATTCCCCATATCACTGAATAGTGCATGTGTTTGTGTGTTTTCTACATCTTATGTCTTACTGTGCGTGCTGTGAGCTTCTTACCCGGTTTCATCAGGCATATCCTGGTCGGCCTCTGCAGCAGACGACTCCACGTCTGCATCAGCGCTGCTCTCGCTTCCCTGAGCTGACAGACGACAAGGCGACTCTGGACTCACACTCTCACCGCTGTGACACACACACAAACACGAAGATTATATTGAGTCAACTGTTGTAAAAACCTGGAAAATGACATGTGTCATTTGTTCTGCAGATGAGACACAACACAGAACAAAAGCCCATGTACAATAATCTGTGCCATCTGTATTCTCTTTTATTATGCTTGTGACTGGGCCATATACTGTTCATAAAGTTGTATTTAATGAAACTGAATCATCTATATCACCCCCTAGTGGCTGGCAATGGTAAAGATCATAAACCCTGGAAATAAAGTATGAAAAACAATGAAGATATATCATGATTGTTACCTATATGATATACTATGTAATAATCTCTTTTGAATTTGGCAAATTTACCTTGAGCTATTATTTTTCCCATGATCTTTTCTTTGTTACTTATAACTTGATAAACACCCACTTGCATCCTCAAATTTGTCAATCAGGTTTGAGCCAAAGTAAAAATTAAAAGGTACATGTGCACTAAATTCTTCCTAAAGATGATTTCTCTCTTATAAAATAGATTTCTTCTGCAGGTTTGTGCATCTTTCTGAGCTGTCATCTTTCAGCTGGCTTTTTAAGTTGGGAGACACTGTAAAATCTGACCACAAGGACAAGGATTAAAAATATAGTCCTTTAGTTAACTCTGGCATGTTTACTGCAATCCTGATATATATGCATTGTCCCTGTCAAATAAACAAACCAAATAAGTTTAATTAAGAATAAATACTAAGAAAAGAACAGGTTACATCCCCTCACTTCTACTGCAGAGGCTCTGGTTCTAAAAAGTATCGCAAACGCTGATTACAACTGTGATATTTTGGCGTCATGGTGCATTATCTACTAACTTGATATGCTTCTCTAAAAGCAAGATGGCCTGCTCTTTCTCCTCTAGCTTCTTCTTCAGGGATGTAATCTCCTTCTGTTTCTCCAGCAGTTCCTTCTGGAGACGGTAGTTGCTCTCCTCCAGAGTCTCGCAGAATGCCTGAGGGGGGAAACAAAGAGGGTTTGTGTTGAGAGTCAAAACAAAAAGACAGAGACAAGAACATTTGAAAGAAAAAAACAAAAGAAACTAAATGAATGAAAAGTCAAGATGGAAATGACATGTGAGGAATAAGGTGAAAAGAAACAGCATGTTAAAAGTCAAGTAGAAATATTAAAGTCAGTTGTTTTATGAGGATCCATATGCGACACTAGATGATATAATGGAATGAGTCTCTGGCCTCATATCAACCAAATGTCACCCACCTACATCATATCTCTGTGAAATAACACTTAACACACTTAAACTGAGCCACTGAGTTACGATTTCAGCTTTAGGAACTCTGTAGTTTAATGTTTTGTTGATATTAAATATTATGGTGTGTGACTGCACCATATAAAATTCCGATTATCTAAAAATGTAATAAAACCTTTATACGGGCGCATAAAATCCAAATAGAGACCACAGGGTTTCCTTTATAAACACTTCAGTGTCATGAGGTTGCTGTAATGCTGCAGGGGCTTCTATTATGAAACAGACCAGGAAGAGACTGTTATCACCCATGTCCATGTAGTCCTGTATTCGTTTTATTTGCTTTGCCTTGGTTTTTTTTTTATACAAAACATGAGTGTTTTCTTGTTTTTAGCCTCTGTCTGATGCTTAAAACGGTGTAAAAGACGCAAAGTTTTAGCTTCTCCCTGTAAAACATGAACACTTATTTTCTAGTTATCTTATTCATTTAATCAAACATGCTCACTATCATTCTAATTTCACACAATTTAGCAAGTACTGAAAAAAACAAGAGAAAATGAGGGATAGGAACATTACAAATCTGCATTTTAGTTGTAAACATATTCACACTGAATCCAAGGTTTAAAAAAAAAATCAATCAATCAATCAACCGGGAATAGTCTAATAATTACTGTCAGTTAAAAACAAAGTGCGACGTTACAGTGAGGAAGCAGTGCTGTGTATTTAACACCTGACAATGTCTTATTGGTGCTACTTACATACACTGCTAACTAATTATTAAAACGTGCATATTCGTTGCCTGTACGCAAAGGTGAGAAAAGTACAACAAACTTCACTCAAGTAGAAACCTATTTGACTTTTTCATAGGATGAAAGGTGAAAATTAGAGTAGAGATCGTTAGATCTGATCAAAAGAACAAATGACGATCTTTTGGGGTAGAATCACAATCCACAATCTGATTTACACTCCCCTCGCCTCATTATAAAATGTAGTTTCCATTGATTTCTTGAGGTTTAGAATGTGTGTGATGGCTTTTTAAAAGTTTGAAGTTTTAGCTTCTCCCTGTAAAATGTAAAGACGTTTTCCTAGTTTCTGTGTTGTTACATATAAATAAAAGTCACCATTGCTTCCTGTAGTCGTTCTGTCCTTACAAACTAGTGATGATGGTGTTAATTTCATTAAACCTGCTCATTATCATTGCGATTTTTCCTCAGTTTAACAATTACTGAAACAAACACGACAGTGAACGACCTATAATAATACTGTAAATTTGCAGTTTGGTTGTAAACATAGTGTAATCAGACTGAATATAACTGTTTAAAATCCAAGGCAAAAGAGAGCAAATAATCAGATAATTACAGTCGATTAAAAACTGTATTGGTTTTTCCTACTCAAGTAAAAGAAAACCTAAAGGAAACACAGTGGTATACAGGAAACAGTGAGTTTTTTATTCCTAAAAACAGTGTAAGCGTAATGTTCTGTTAATAATATATAAATCAAACCATTTCTTAAAGCTGCTCAACAAGAATTCTGTCATTTTAATATGTAAAAATAACCAATAAGATGACTTCCAATACCCCATAAGCCCGGGGGTGGGGGGGGGTTTAAGTGGTGAGTGGATACTTTCAGATACATTAACACAGTATATTCATAGACTTACTCTGCTTTCCTCCAGACTATCGAAGGGTCCTGGTGGATCATCTAAACATAAAAACTCCCTCACCGCCAGGCTGGCAGAAAAACAGAATAGAATACGTGTTAAAGCATTTCAGTTTCAGAAACAAACCCACTTACTTAATCATCACAGTTGTTTATTGATTCCTTGACGTTCCCCGTGAACCCACATCACATACCAGTTGGCTATGTCCTTGTGCGCGACCAGGTTTTGCAAAAACGCCTGCAGACCCAGCTGTCGGTCCTCGAGGAAGTCGCTGTTGTAGTTGTCTTTGAACCACCGCTTAGGAGGCAGCGAGAGCCGGAAGCCTGGAAACATCTCCTTCAACTAGAACAATTACACACACATTGGAATGAGCAGATGATGTCCTGCATGTGTGCAGTTTACAGCAGTGGAAAACTACATGGTCTTAAACACAATATGCAGTTACTGGTGTGGATTCACAAACCAGAGTTGGCATGTGGTTTTCCAATTCTGGTGCCATAAATATGAGTTTACGATCATCTACATTTAGGCATTTTCATCATATAGCTGTGGAAATGTACATTTTAGCAAGGAACATTTTGTGCTTTTGCTCACTTTCTGTCAAACGGTGCATAGTTTATGTGCTGCCTCTTGGCTGGGTCGTTATTGTAAATGAGAATCAGTTCTCAACTAACTTACCTGGTTAAATAAAGATTAAATTAAAAAAATAAAATAAAATAATTATTTTCTTCCAAAACAATACTGTGTCAAAGCCAAAGCCAAATATATTCACTGTAAGGGCTGTCATGTCACTGTAATTAGAGTTGAGTTGATACTCTTTGTTTTTTTTTAAAGATGGAAGTGTTTCTTTGGTTCTGGGAGTAAGTATATTTATCTTTAAAAAGTGTAACCAGAGGCATTTAAGTATTGAAACATATATGGGCAAACTGTTTGATGTAGATGACTTTTCAGTTTACAAGATACAGGCTCTTGGGGGTTTTGTGATTAGTGAATCAAGGTTAAAATCATTTCAATGTCAGTTTTTTTTTACTGTCTATTCTTTTAGCCTAATTATGTATTTACACCTTAGGATTAAAAACTATGTCATGAAACGTACACAATGACATATGTTTCTGTTGCTGATGCTCATTTTCAATTCGGCAGAAGGAAAATGAGAAGCTTGATGGTTATAATAAAACAAGGGTGAACAATGAGGATTTATTGATAAAATATGTCACTTCTGTTAGGTTCACTCACCTGTTGAAAAGGTGATAAAGAAGACAATTGTCATGATCATGTAAAATAATCAGTACTACTTAAAATAATTGTAATATGATTATGTGGGAATTGTATTGTATTGTGGGATCTATGTTGACTAGGCACAGTACTGTATCTGTCAGAGAGTTTTAGTAAAGAAAACTGTTTTTGAATTATGTTTTGTCTTCATGTTAAGAGAAAAAAATATAGAAATACAGTCTTGCGGAGATGTCTTAGTCCAATATTAGGTTTGTTGGTTTAGTAAGGTTCTAATGTCCACACATATGCATTTGTTTCTGTATTTAGATCCAATCTGATATATGTGAAGTATGAACAGCAGGAAAAACTAAAGTCTAAGGTTAAAAACAGCTTCTGTAAAGCAAAGCGGTCATATTTAATGTGACCTTCCTTTGCACTTAACATGTCTTTAACCTTGTTGTTCAGAAAATATGAGATTTATTGCATTCATTTTATGATGTTTTACACCAGGTTTCAATCAACACGTGAGATGTTCCTAAACTGATTGTGCTGCTTCTTGTCATGGGTCAGAGGTCACAATAAAAAGTGCCTTTAATCTTTACAATCCATTTAATTCTGTTTTTGTGTGTCGCTTAAAACTGTGGAAATATTTTCTTTATTACCTTGTTGCATGTGAAGAAAAGTGAATGAGAACTACATATGTTCATTTCAAGACTTTTACACACAACTGTATAAAACTGTGAATCCTCCAAGACTTTGAACAATAAAAAACAAACATCGATTAATTTTTTTTGTCTTACTTTCCAGGCCTACGAGGAATATGTTAAACATATCATATGAGTGCATATAGTCACGGAATAAAATATTAGACCACCCTTGTTTTCTTCAATTTCTTGTTCATTTTAATGCCTGGTACAACTAAAGGTACATTTGTTTGGACAAATATAATGATAACGACAAAAATAGCTCATAAGGGTTCAATTTAAGAATTTAATTAAGTTTAATTTTCCATGGTTTTCTTGATAATAACCAAAATCACGTAAGTTCTGACATCAATAGCTATGGCATTGTACTGACAAAACAATGTTTTTAGGCATTCCATGTTTTTTTCTGTCCGTTTTAGTCACATGATACACACAGGAGTTAGTACCTGATTGCATAACCATTGTTTTTGAAGACTTTTGATGGTGCAATAATTTTTTCCGTGACTGTATTCTGTGATCTGTAGTGAAAACTGTTCCTGGTGGAACCCCCCCTAACACTGTGCTTGACATGTTGAACCTTCACATCCTGTTCTTTACCCTCACATACCGGGTGTGTCGAGCTGTACCTTCTCTGTTTGCATCCTACCTGATGGGCTGCTCTTATCAGGTGACATAGAAACAATCTGTGTTTAAGTCACACAGCTTGACAACCAGAATCCCACAAGGCAGCCCCAGGTGTCTTACTCAAACAGTGGTTTTCCACGTAGTCGACTCTATGACCTGGCCTTAGATGGAAAATCAGTCAATATAACCCCTTTTAGGTTCTCTGTGGGCATGTGGAGGGTTTCTCATGGAAGGTCGTTGGTGATTTCAGTGTATATTTATATACTGTGACTGACTCCGATCAGATTTTCACAAGGCTGTTTGAAGCATGCAGAGCCTTAACAGCATGCAGGTGTCATCTGAGAGGTTTGTATAAGCGATGAACCATGAAACATCTCACTATACCATTCTTTGAATCTGTTCATCTGGAGGTATTGGATAAGGTCCAGGCTACTACGCAGACAAAGTCTGACTCAGCCACAGTAAGGATGCAGCTTTGTGTATTTAAACGCTGACCATATCGTGTAAATACTAGTTATACTGCTTCCAATATCAATTAATTAATAAAATTGGCAAAATTGCTCTCAAAGCTTCAAAGGTAAGAAAAGAACACACATACTTTACTTTAACGTAGTAGCACCGATTCAACTTCTTCACAGGATTAAAAGGGAAATTATAAAGAGTAAAGCTGTTAGCTGATGTCCCAAAGAATGTATAATGATCTTTTGAGGTAGAATCACAATCGACAATCTGATTTAGACTCTTCTCATTTCTTACAAAATATAGTTTTCTCTGGTTTCTGGAGGCTGAATGTCATTTTTGTTTTGCTTATCTGAATAGAAGCTCTGCATTTTGCATCATTGTGGACCAACACTATTATAATAGTATGGCCAATGTGTTGATAAAGTAAACACTATTTCACATTTTTCTAGAAGCATCTGTGACGCTGCAGTGTTTCCATTATTTACCTAGACTGATCCGGCCTAATTTGTCCTGTTGGATTTTTTTCTTTCTTTTTTTTTATTGAAAAAGGTGACATTATCATTCATACAGATGTTATCTATTAGGGCCCTTTTCATGTCTATTTTATACATATAAAAGTGTAAAAAAAAAAACAAACATATGAAATGGGTGCTTACAGTTTCGGTATTTCTCACTTAAAAACAATCACAGCGTTACAATACCTCTGGGTTCTAAAACATTACATGTTTATGCAGAAAAGCATAAAACAAAGAATAAATACAAGGAGATATGAAAAAAAGAGGACATTTTTTGAAGATTGATACAAATTCTGGGCAGCTAGAGGATACAAACTTGATCCATTTGTCCCAAATATGATAAAATTTATCCTTCTGGATTCTGACAGAGTAGGCCAAGTCAATTTTTTCCATTTTGAAGATTTGCAAGATGATCTCGTACCAATCTTCTATTGTTGGTGGAGTTGGGTTTGACCACCTTCTTGTAATAGATTTCTTGCTGGCTGCTAAAAACACCTGTAATAATTTTGTATCCTCCCTCTGTTCTAGTACAGTGACATCACCGAGATATAGATTTACAAAGTTATAGGTAATATGAACCTTAAAGACCGATTTTAAAGTCCCGTGAATACCCCTCCAATATTGGTGCATGGTGGGACAGTCCCAGGACACATGATAATGATTAGCCTCCTTTGATCCACACTGTCTCCAACACTCAGAAGGGCCATTTCTGTATTTACCCCTCCCGTTGGACTTTTGTAATGAATCAAAAACATTTTTAAACCGGAAAGGATCTGTGTAAATTGGATTCACTTCACATCAGAGTTAAGAAGTCAGTCCCAAAAGTTAATGACTAATAGTAATCCTTAATCATTATTTCTTCTAATGGGCAACAGTAAAACGCATTACACAAAGTGTACAAATGACCACAGTTTTAACCTGAAACCTGAAAACAGATGTTAACGTGTTGCTTTAGACCATGGATCTCCAAGTCACTTTAGTTCAGGGGCCACATTCAGCCCAATTTGACCTCAAATGGCCTGGATTGGTAAAATAAAAAGCATAATAATTTATAAATAATGATAACTCCAAAGTTTTCTTTTTGTCTTAGTGCAAAAAAGTAAAATATTAGTATGAAAATAATTGCATTTACAGACTATCCTTTCACAAAAAATGTGAATAACTTGAACATCCATCCAAATTTGTTAAAAAAACAACTGCATTTTTAACAATATTATGCCTCAGCTTATAATTTACACATGCACAAAACAATTTACAGATGGCAGTGGATCTACAAAGGCACAACACATTTAGTAAAAGGACTCTGGAGTTGAAAATACTGTATTATTATTGTCAAGACTCAGTGACAGTCTTGACTGCCTTCTGTATAATTTTTGCACTTTGTAAATTCATCCTGTGTGCCTGATTGAACCCTTTGGAGGGCCTGTTTTGGGTTGTGGGCCATATTTTTGATACCTCTGCTTTAGACGGACTGAAATAAACTGTATTACTGTATTCCTGTACTGTATTTATTTAATGTTAACGTTAGAGCATTGTGATGATCATCCAGATATTGGAACCCATTTACTATATTTTAATTAGTTCTTAATATTAAAACCCTTGTAATCTAGTGTGTTTTTTTAGGATTGATGCTCCATCCATACTAATGCAGACTGTATTGATATTTTTCTCCAACGTTTAGGCTTCTCATCCATATGTAAATAGCATTTCAGGGCAAAAACAAAGATATTCTTACAAACACTTTCCAGAGTAAAGACTTTCATAAACTCAGAAGTACACGTTTACAGTTTAACTTGGCATTACTCCCCTACTCCACACACAAAAGCCTCAGCATCTATTGAGCCCCAGAAACACTGGTTCTGGATCAGACTGGGTTGAACCAGCAACTGGTGGGATAATCTCCACAGTGGGGTAGTTATCAGTAAAGAGTGGAAGGAAGACTTCTGCCTGTGTTGAGGTTTTATCTCTGAGTTACTTCCTTCGTTCTCACATTAAAGAGGAAACAACACTGATGACTAAAGCAGTCGTTTTTTGATTTAGCCTGTACCCTCATCTACCTGAATATCCACCAGAAAAATAATTGTCAAAAGCTTCTTTGCTGAGGTAAAAGTAAAAAAATATGCACATTAGTTTTGGATGGGGCAAAAATGTAGGGTATCTACAAGTTTGAGGAAGGTGAATTTATGACTTAAGATGTTTTTCAAGGCGTCTTTGGTCAAATTTCAGGTCTTACATTCACATAAATAACAATCTAACAAGCCCAATAGTTATTGTCTTGAGCCAGTCTTAACCATGTTTCAATCCAGCTCCTGTTACATTTTCCATTTGTTCATGACTAATGTTTCTACAAGTGATGTTGAAGCGGGTAAAGCTCATAAGTGACCCCCCCACACACACCTATAAATGACTGTTTGAGGCTCCACTCATTCCCATCTCCGTTAGGATAAAATAATCAACACTAATTACACATTTGACTAACTTTTTACCAAGATTTACAGAGCAAATATAGTAATAGAATGTATTGTGTCTATGCAATTTTTAAGACCTTTGAGTGTCAAATTTAAGGATTAATTAGCTGTTTTAAGGAGACTTAAGACTTTAATTAAGGAGAATTACATTTAAGAGTAATTAATCCTAATTATAATTACACACGACAATATTTTTGAACATTTATTCATATATATTTGTTTAATTATCATATTGATAATATATTGTCAAGTACATACTGTATAAATTACTGTTCTAATTGTGTCTTAGTAGTGTTGATATGTATATTTTATTTACATTCTTTTAATATTTTGTCATATTGAACATTTCTTTCCTGCCACTTAATGTACTTGAATGGAGCAACTGTAACACCCAACAGTTTCCCGTTAGGATTAATAAAATGTTCTGATTCTAAAACCTTTTTAAGGATCCAGACACACTGTGAATGTAAATATAAATTGATCTTTGCTGTTTCACTGCAAACCCTGGATGATTTATCTGCTTCTGTGTGAGCTACAACAGGTGGAAACGCCGGCTACATCCCGGCCCTGAGGCTACGATGTCTGACTTAGTTAAACCTGTTTTGACAGTGCAGCTATAAATCATTAAAATCTTGCACCCGTGTAGAAATGTTGGCTTCGTGGTTGTGTGATATTATGTAGCGTACTGTGTTCATTCTTTACTCTGTGGCATTTTGACCACACAATGCCAGCTATCCCTCCCACACCCATGAGAGCGTTTGGTCTTGGTTTCGCTGGTGTTTTGGGAACAGTGCGGCTCTTTGTGTAGCTCTAATAATTTCCACTGTGCGCTCAGAAACAAAAGGAAACAGACCGAAAGCACAGGGCTTATAGTCAAAACAAGTGTCTGCGTGACCCGAAAACCGAGCCTCCGCAATGGCTGTGGAGTTTAGAGTGACTGTAATTCCTACAAAAACACAGTGTATGTATAGACACACCCAAACTCACCTTGTCAT
>JAPTMW010000014.1:2195888-2207219 GCA_029822955.1 Ostorhinchus angustatus | reverse complement strand
AGCTCCAGTTCTGTTCTGGTGCACAGCCAGGCTCTGCATCTGAACCGTATTGAACCGTGAATCGTGACTCAAGAACCACAACACGTATCGAACCATGGATACCCTGTACAGTTGCATCCCTAATGTATATACATACATTTTGGGGATGTGGACTCAGCTCTGTATAAGGATCCACACAATGACTAACCCTAAATACATAAATACATGGTCACTCTGAACACACATATTATGGGGACTAGGGGTGTGTCATCTAAGGCACCTCACAATTCAATTCGATTACGATTCAGGGTGCTACGATTGGATTAATCAATGATTATCATAATAACGATTATAACGATTTTTGATGCATCTTTTTTCCCCATTCAGGATTTTTTTCTCCCTCTGTGGGTAATTCAATCTTTTAAATGAGGTATATTTGTCAGTATCTATAAATTCAAGTAATCAAACAAATTTGCCTCCATTATCTTTTATTTGTGTCAAACCACTGAATGATACAACAGATTTTCCACCAGGGAACCAACAGGACAAAGACAGCAGTGGCAGATACAGTAAAAGCTGCTCTGATTCACAAATACAGATTTACACTTACCTGCAAAGCATTCACTGTACCAAAAGCAGTACTTTTCAAAATGATATGCCTATTAACAGTACAAAAAAAACTTTGGTGGAATGAAGTCCACATTTTTTAGGAAAACAAATAAAGTGATCAGAAGTTTGTATCTGCACTCCAGCTTCTGCATCAGAGCATTACAGCCACTTCCAAATGCTAGCTTTAAACCCATTGGTGAATCTGATTCTGTACCTGGATCCAAACAGAGTTGGTTTTACTGTGTTCCTCTGGTCCGTTCTTTAATGCGTCCGGGCGGAATGTGGCACTTTGATTTTCCTGCTGCACTGCAGTTGTGTCCCTGTCATTTAGTAATTATGAAAAATAATTGTTTTTTAACAATTATGAATCGTAATCGAATCATCACGTCACATTGCGATGAATCTAATAATCGATGTATTGGTACACCCCTAATGGGGACGTGGACTCAGCTCTGTATAAGGATCCACACAGTGTCTAACCCTAAATATATAAATACATGGTCACTCTGCACACACACACCAAGGGAACAGAGGCCAGTATACATTAGCAGCCCCTTTCTGCATTCCATAGACCCACAGTGGCCTCTCTGGGGGAGGGGGCTTTAATGAAGACCAGTCAAAGGTCACTTCCTGTCCATTGATTAATTTACGGTTGAACATAAGGATCCATGTATGAAAGGATCAACACCGATTATTCAGAGAATGAGAGTAAAGACTGAGCAGAGAACTGAAGGTTTCTGGATCAAATCGAAATGACAGAACCAGACCACCAAATCCAGAACCACCAAAACCATGATCAAGACCACCAAAACACGATTAAGACCACCTAAAGGACCGAGACCACCAAAAACAGTACCTACACCACCAAAACCCAGACTAAGACCACCAAAAGACAAACAACACCACCATAAGGACTAAGACCACCAAAACCATGCTCAAGACCAACAAAACCAGGACCACCAAAACAATGATCACACCCACCAAAATATGATTGAGAACCCCCAAAGGACCAAGACCACCAAAACCAGTATCTACACCAGAGGGTTAGGATCATTCTCCCACCCCCGCTCTTACTATTCCCCCACCCACCATGGTCCAAGGATCCATGCGTACCTCAGAATTCAGGTCTGCAGGCGTGCCTGCATGCCAGTGCCTGGATACACATCCGCAGTCTCTCTTGATTTAGGTCAGGGGTCTCAAACTCAACTTACCTGGGGTCTGATGGAGGAAGAGTCTGGGTCAGGTTGGGCCGCATTAAGTATTCCACAAAAAAAGGTTTTCTTTACTTTATTCACACTAGTAACATGCACTTTTTGATTAACTCTCTTTCTTTGAATGTCTTTCTGGTCCTACCGATCATCTCTCTCTCCTCGTAGCTGCTTCGACTGCTGCTTCATTCTCTTTGCTTGCGTTTTTGAATAAATCTTGTTTCCTCATTAGACATTTTTTCAGATTGTTGACCCGGTTCTTCCTCTCATCTCCCTGGTATTTTGTAAACGCCTCAGTATGTCTAGTTGAATCATGACATCAGACGTATTCCTTATACACTGCAATTTTCTCTGTGCATATGAGACTCGAAGGGGTGCCCCACAAAAAAATATTCTGTCTTCCACTTTTCCTGAAATTGCCTGTGCTCGTTGCCGACCTTTCTCTTCACAGCATATTTTGAGAGAAACATGACTGGAACTGGGTGATGGCAGATATTTTCCGTCCACTTGGTGTCACTGTGGAATATGTTTCAACTAAGTGAATAATGTTCATACTTCCCCAGGGGCCTCATGTACAAAGGGTGCGTACGCCCAAAAACATGGCGTACGCCCCTTTCCATACTGACGTTCAGATGTACAGAGTGAAATGACTGTGGAAATGTGCACTCCTCCACACGAACTCCATAGCTGGCGTACGCACATTTCTAGTGCTTTGGAACCTTTGGCGACACTTAGAGGTGATACTGGGAAACTGTTAATAATGTGAAAAGTTAATTTCTCCGAGTGACATGCACATCAGAGATACACAGGTGAAGAATTAACACACCAACACACCATCCCACCCCACAACTACCCCCCCTAACCAGACCACCCAGACACTGGACCCATCAATGCCAATCAGCCCAGTACATATCAACCACATACAGACACAAGGACACAAACATCACTTGTTGATAAATGTATTTAATGTTAATGTCTGTGAGAACATTTATATGTCGGTCCAGGCCTCACTGATGCAGACTGTCCTTACCATGTCCTCTTGTGACTCGGGTGCGGACACAGCCGAGGACGGGCATCACCTGTTGGCGAACCGAACCGAAACATCGGCTGACACTGGGAGGGTCCAATCCCACGGTGTGGGTTCAGTCCCACAGGACCTTCTAAAACGCCTGAAAATGTTTATCACAGTTTCATGCCCGAAAACTGCAATCAGTCATCACCAATCTCATGGTTTTGATTTTTGGAAGTGAAAGACTGATTTCAGATTTTAAGCTCCATTCAGTTTTTTTACATTCAGGTCCTGCTGGGACTCTTCCTCTGCCTGTTTTTCCTCTGCTTTGTCGGTGGACAACTGTCTTCCGCTTCGCATTCACCTTGGACTTCATCATCTGATCGTGCAGAGGAGAATCCCAGAGGGAATCCAACCTGCAGGCCGTTTTTATACTAATTTGCATATGTAAATGTGGGCATGGAGAGGGAGGAGTCCGGTAATCCAACAAATGCAGTCAATTCCACGCTGATTGGGATGAACAAAGAAAATGTGCTTGGATTCAGGCGTACGCACAGTTTTGTTCATCTGGATTTTTTTGTGCGTACGGACTTTTCCGAATATAAACGTATGCCAGGTTTTAGTATGAAATCCACGCACGTCTTTGTACATGAGGCCCCAGGTACTTCGCGGTTGATTAGCTTGACAACAAAGGCCACCAGAAGCTGTCACAAGACTACATATATGGTAGCCAGTAAGTGATAAAAATAAATAAAATAAAAGCGTGGCAAGACTCAGCAAAATGGTGCGTTTGAGGGCTATGTGTGGGCCAGACTAACCTTAAACTTCGATGCCAAGTAGGGGGCCACAAAGTATCATCCCATGGGCCTGAATTGGCCTCCATGCCGCAAGTTTCAGACCCCTGATTTAGGTAATAGGCTAGTCCAGACTCTGACTTATATGGCATTAGATTGTTAATAGGCTAAATGTTTTTGAACAGTTTACTTATTGAGCTACCAACAAAAGTAGGATGTGAGGGTTCAGGTTAAAGTCCAGACAGGATAGTAGGAATGGGCTCTCCATCAGTTGTAGGCAAAGTAGTCTGACTGAATCCATCCTTCCAAAGAAGGACCGCACGCCACAACTACAATCAGCACTCACTGACAGTGTCCTGAAAATGACTGACAAACCTATTAGACCATACTTGCACCATATATATTTGCACTGTTAAGCAAATACTCACTGGAAGTCAATTTGCACTGGAAATTTTAGGGGCCTATTGCTTAAATATTTTGTTTTATAATGATATAGCTCCCATCCCACTTTGTAATACTTTGGTAATACTTAAGGTAATAATATTATTTGTCATGGTACAAGTGACATTTTAAGTTTTGGCCTTCGAGTTGTATTCAAAATAAAATGGACACAACAAAATAACACTTGATTTTTTTTCTCAATTTGTCATTCAGATTAGTTGGCTATTCGAAAAATTAGTTGAAAGATTAATAATTATAAAATTAGTCGTTAGCGGCAACACTAGTTGCAATGTGTAATATGTATATATGTATATGTTCTATGATCATGTGTTACTAAAGCAGTTGGTCTGAGCCGCATCACAATATAAACTGGGTGTTTCTGATCATTTTTCAGCTGCTGGTACGACACAGGAGTCACTAAAAACCAGCCGTTTCAATCAGTGCACCTTTTTTCATACAGAAAACCTGTCACATTTTTTCACACTTTACTCCTATTTTTAAAATAAATGTTCTAATTAACAGTTACATTGCAATGTCTTGTGTTTGTAAAAAATGAGATGGGAATCGGTCAAAATCGGTATCGACCATCCAAGCACTCTGCAAATCAGAAATCAGGATTGGCCCAAAAAGTTTTCATCAGTGCAAGTTTTTTATTTTATTTATTAATTTGTCAAAAAGCAGCTGAAATTGCTTGATGGTAGGTTCGATCACTGCTTTCAATAAGTTGGGGAGTTTCAATTATTGGTCTTCCTCAGATGTACACTGTTATTGAAATATGGCTACTTCTATCTCCACAACCCAGATGGAGACAGCAAAAATCCCAAAGCTAAGACATCAAACAGTATTTGGCAAACCAGTGGATGATGTTCACAGTAAGGTTGCACCAATCTGATTTTAAGATCAGATATCTGCCCCATTATTATTTAGCTGGATCGGGAATCTGTAAAAGCAACGGACCCGTAAGACCCATCCTTCCCCTTTACATTTTTGCAACACGGTCTACCTCATGCAAGGCCAGAATTGAGTGGAGCTGTTTCAAACACAGACAGGAACATGGAGTGAACTAAGGCTCTGTGGTTTGGACGTCCTAGTGGAGTTGGTGTTTGGGCATGTAATGACCAGACGGGTTTCCTCTCAAACTGAGCATTTATTCTAAAACATGATACAGCTACAGTACACAAACAGGGAACTAACATTCCTCATCTGGAAAGGGTACAATTTTTTTTTTTTTGGTCAACACAATCTAAACATACTTCCTGTTTCCATAGACTTCAAAATAAAAGCGCTTCCTGAAATTGCTTAAATTAAAGCATTTTCTCTTAATAATTAGCTTTGTTATGACTCTCTTTTACTATTAACAATCAACTGAAATATCTGAAAATAAATAATGCATCATTTTAATATAAACTTAAACCAACATGAATTGCCTGGTTTTGTTTAAACTCAAATAAATGAGTCCCAACAGAGGTATTTCAGCCAAACCACACCAGGTAAGGCTTGGAGCTTCTTGAATCAACAATATCAGATTGTTATTGGGTATCGATCGATACGCAAGGCCCCAGTATCGGGATCGGAACTGAAAAAGTTGGATTGGTGCATCCCTTGTTCCACTAGTGTCCACTTCTTTTTAAAGAAATTTAAAAATATACTGAACTTTTTTGTGTACGAACATTTCATTTAATGAATGGAATGGATAAATGAATATGTATTAGGGCTGCACAATATATCGATAAAATATCGTTCTCGCAATAACGGAGTATGCAATATTCATATCGCAAAGATGTGCAACAATTTTTTTTTTTTTTTTCATTTTCTGTTTTACACACCATGGGGTAGCAGAGTGGTTTTCTCTATCACTCTAACATACTAGTTTTTCTGGCAAAAAAAACCCTCAAGTACTGCTACTGCTGCTGGTTGAATGCAAATTTACATGTTATTAATGTTGAAAAGATGTGAATATTTTCAGAGCACAACTCTGGGCAAAGCCTGACACTTATATTTATCGATTTTATTTTTATATGCAGAATTTACCAAACCAGGCAAACAATGGAATAGTGTTTTGTTAAAGCTCTTACGTGGTGGTACTCTGGCATAATACATCCATGTCATTTACACTTTGTTATATGGGAATAAAATGACAAAATATTTGACTCTGCTTGGGTCTGAAGGTCTACAGCTGCAGCATCACCAGGTTCTTGGACAGAATTGTGATTGTAGTAGTACAGTATTTACTCTTAAATTATAAATAATTGAGTCAGTATACAAACAATTGGCTCATTTATCATTGTTAAGGAACATTTTTCTTAGTAGACAAAATTGGCATGTCTTTATGTGAACATTAAATATCGCAATATTATCGTTATTACAATGTTGTACACCCATATCGCATATCGGAAGTTTTGTCAATATCGTGCAGCCCTAGTACGTATACCTTCTATTAGCCTAAAATAAGAACCCAGAACACCAATGAAAAGGTCCATGAAGACAATGAGACAAGAATGATATAATTCTATAGCATCTGGGTGGATCTACTAACTGGGAGGGGCAACTAACTGGATGGAGCTACTAACTGGGCTTCACTTTGAAGCACCTTGGTCTGAACTGTAACTAGCATTATAACAGGAGGAGGCTGTTTTCAATAAGAATGCTCCAATAAGCCCACTTACCAATACTGGTCCAGAACCAAACACTACTGGACCAGAGCCAAACAGTACCAGTCCAGAAACAAACACTATTGGACCAGAACCAAACACTACCTGTCCAGAACCACACAGTACCTGTCCAGAACCACACAGTGCCTGTCCAGAAGCAAACAGTACTGGACCAGAACCAAACAGTACTGGACCAGAACCAAACACTACCGGACCAGAGCCAAATAGTACCTGTCCAGAACAACACACTACCGGACCAGAACCAAACAGTACCAAACCAGAACCAAACACTACCAGACCAGAACCACACAGACTGGGACTGGGTTTTAGGTAGGGAAGTCCCGATCCGATCACATGATCGGAAATTGGGGCCAATCATGTGATTTCAGACTCGATCGGAATCGATTATTACATCCCGATCAGCGATCGGAAATAATACATATCTTATATTATCTCTATAATACATAGCTTATTTTATTTTATTCTTCTGTACAGTTTCTATGTCTTGTATTCTATTCTGCATTTTTATTGTTTTATTTTGTTTTAATTGTTTCCTGTACAGCACTTTGGTCCACTGTGGTTGTTTTAAAGTGCTTTACAAATAAAGTTGGATTGGATTGGATTGGATATCTAACTCACTGGTTGCCATTGACGTCTATAGACGTCATATCATCATATATTATAATGAATAAATAACAGGATCAGTAGCTGGGGGTGGTGAAGCAGGAAGTGGTAGAATGAGAGAGAAGATGGAGAAATGAATGAAACCAGAAAAGTTGAGGCAGCTCACGATCAAACAGAGTATGTGTCAGTGCGGTTCCGAGAAAAACAGTGTTGGATCAGCGAAAAAGAGGGACACCGATCAAAAGAGGAGCTTCATAAAATCAGCCGTAGAGAATCAAAACGGGCCGAGCAGTGAGCGTCACAGTGGGTCACGGAGCGTGGTTTCACCACCACCGCCCTGGTTCGTTCGGGTCCGGTTCGTCTGACCCGGGTTTGTCAGATGAGCTGGGCTGTGGCGGTGAAACCACGGCCATGACGCTCACCACTCGGATCAGATAAATAAAAATATGCTGAATAAATCAAAGGGACATCCTGGATCTGTTCAGTCACTCTCCATTTTTTTAATGTATTATAGAAGTATCGGATCGGGACTCAGTATCAGCTGCTCACTCAAAATCAAAGGACTCGGACTCGGATTCGGTGGCAAAAAAGCCTGATCAGGACATCTCTAGTTTTAGGGGACAGACCGGTGAATCCGACAACCGGTGCACTGAACTGGGCTACAGGAGACACAGACTTGCAGCTGTCGAGTATGGACGAGCCTGTTGTTCAAACAGCGGCAAACAATACTGGTAAGTTTGTTTCTCAAATGCGTGGTTAATGGTTCACAAAAAGTCATCTAGATATTAAAGTGAGCTACAAACGTTATGGATGTTAAAACACTAGCTACTGGTATATGCTAACATTTCCATCTTGTTGTCTCTGAAACGCTGTTTCCTGGGTGGGTTGATAAAAGGCAGAACTGAACCAAGTAGTTAACTGTGTTCCAGTAGACAGGGTTCTTGTCTGAACAGTAGTTAACTGAACCGGGTTCCAGTCAACAGGGTTATTACCTGAACAGCAGTTAACAGTAGTTAACTGAACTGTTTTCCAGTAGACAGGGTTACTGTTTGAATAGTAGTTAACAGTTGTTAACTGAGCCATGTTCCAGTAGACAGGGTTCTTGTCTACATTGAGAACATGTCAAATTAAAGCGGGTTCTTTGTTTTGTTATTTACAGCTGTTGTCCATGGACGGGGATGCAGATTCAAAGCAACAGCACCTAGATTTTTAGCTTTTTTTGTTTTTAGCCTTTTTTTCTTTTACGTTAGTGTGAATAAACCCATTAAATGCATGAAGTTCATTTTGTCCATGTTTCCCTGTGCCTTACATCAACTTGGGTAATAATACTTCTTTGCTGACCTCAGTAATTATTGTTAACAGACTATCCTTGCATTATGTTTCTACTTATGTCAAATAGAAACCCTGATATTTATGTTTATCACAAATGCCACAGAGTGAATATTTGTGTTTTTGGCCTCTGGATTGTAATAGGCTCATAAACACACGAGCAACACTTGCTTCCAAGCAAACATCTACTGCACCAGACCCACAGTCACATGATCACATTTTACAATGACGTAATGACGCGGTTCTGACTTGCAATTAATCGCGCAGCCATACTTATGAGTAACAGAAAATTTACACTTGACAAAAAATAGTGATTTGATTTATACCTTGATACATATCAATATTGTCTGATATGAAAAAAATAATCATGATATGATTTTCTTCCATATCGCCCAGTCCTACCCAAACCCTAACCAGGCTAAGTTAACTCTAACCCTATCCCAGCTATGTTAACCCTAACCCAGCTAAGTTAACCTTAACCCTGTTCCTAACCTGAACCCAAACCCTGGTCCTAACCCTAACCAGGCTGGGTTAACCCTGACCCTGGTCCTAACCCTAACCAGGCTAGGTTAACCATAACCCTGTTCCTAACACTAACCAGGTTAGGTTAACCCTAACCCTACCCCTGTTCCTAACCCTAACCCTGTCAGTATAGGAGTTTTGGTGGGCTGTAGACTGTCTGATTCTGAGACCCTTCCTGTGTCTCTGTAAACGTCTGGATTGTTTACTCATGTAAACCTCAGCTCTGAGCCCTCGGCTGATGCCTCCTTCGATAACACAGGCTTTTGAACTCAGCATCTCCAGGGAACAGAACCGGGTCAGCCCTCTGACTCAACGCTAACAAACTGTAGAACACGTTTTATTTCATAATGTCACCAGGTGTGTTTGTTTTTTTTCAAGCTGTTACACAACTGATGGCCAATCACTGTGTCTCTGGTTTTAAACAGGCTCCATCACATTGTATCATCCATTTAACAATTACTAGAGAATGGTTAGGGTTAGCCTTTATCACTAGAGGAGGGTCTAGCCAAGAAATCCAACTCTCTATGCCGCACTTTAATCTTGTGTTGACCAAACTGTAATTAGGTTTGTGGGACTTGGGCCCACGGCTGCTCACAGTGGACATGGAAAGAAAAGGCCTGCCGTTCACTTCCCTCCTTCCCCTCCTCTTCCCTTTCTGCTTTAAGAAATCAAATTGGTTCCAGATGCATTCTCTCACGTCTCGCCTCCACAACCCAATCACAACATGAAAGAAACAAAGGGGAGACATTTCACAAAAGTCAGAACAGAGAAAAATGTATGGAATTCCTTCAGAAAATAAAAGACTAGAGAAAGTCATGTCCCATTTTTAGAAAGTACAGAAATGGATGTAAAATACTGTTTTTTATGACACCTTAGTGTTTTCTGAGACATGTATTACTGACATGACCCTCTGAGACACAATGTGCACCACAAATGAGGATCTAAGAGGCGCCGTTTCTTTCATGTTCTGGGCCGATGTGCCAGGAAAGAATGGGGAAAAAAACTGTAAAAGTGATATTTAGCCAGAGCAAATCCACATCCTGCATCCATGTGGACTGAACATCAAAGACCTCCCCAGCAGCATGTTAGACCCAGTTAACCCTAACCTGCCCATGGAGCTCAGGGAAGGCCTGGATAAGCCATTAATACCAGCAGACAGTGACCAAAGCTCCAGGTCTGTGGAGAAAACACCTCTGCCAAATGGCTTCAAAAATGGAACAACAAAGTCCACACAGACAGCTGTTGACACCAACAATTAACAAATGAAAGCAAACTCAAAGCCAGCTGTCCTCCAAGCACCAACACACCTCTGAGCTTGTCCTGCTGATTTACCAACACACAACTCCGAGCTTGTCCTGCTGATTTACCAGAGAATTCATGGACACCGTCCAAAGCTAATGCATTCATTCAGACATAACTCCTTTCATTGACAAACCCTAACTCTATTCAAATCAACACCACTGGGTTTTCCTTCTCTCCTGTCTGTGTGACCTGGTAAAACATTTCAGAGCCTTAAATCAACACAATCCATACATCTTTTAGAGCATCAAACAAACCAGAAGGAAACTTCAGGACAGAAAACCCAAGACCAGACACTTTTAACACTAATACAACAATGTGCTTTATAAGCCTGTATGGGCTGGGCATGCAAGTGTATGACACTTAAATAAAACCTACATACATACATTCATTCATTCACATACACCAGCCAAACATGGAAAACACACATTAATATGGAACTGGAAAACTGGATGGACTTTATTGTTTTGATGCCTTAACTTTTATCTTTGAAACTATGTGGATGTTGCCAGAACTAACTAACTCAATCATGGTGCAAACCCAAACCCATGATGCAAACACTAACCCATGATGCTAACCCTAACCCTCACCTAAACCCATGAAGCTTATATTAACCCATGATGCTAACCCTAACCCAAACCCATTAAGCTAGGTAAAACCTTTACATTTAGCCAAAACTGGGAACTAGTTAAAACCTTTACATTCAGCTATAACTGGAAACTAGTTAAAACCCTTACATTTAGCTATAACTGGGAACTAGTTAAAACCTTTACCTTTGGCCATAACTGAGAACTAGTTAAAACCTTTACATTTAGCTATAACTGGGAACTAGTTAAAACCTTTACCTTTGGCTATAACTGAGAACT
>JAPTMW010000014.1:2132151-2143133 GCA_029822955.1 Ostorhinchus angustatus | reverse complement strand
CATTTTTGGTGACCTTGACCTTTGACCTACATTCACTAAAATTTAATGGGATCTATTCTGGACCACCTCGCACCTTTACTGAAAATTTCATGGAAATTGGTGCAGTAGTTTTTGCGTAAAGTTGCTGACAAACAAACAAAAAAAAAACAACCAAAAACAATACCCTCGCCTCCCCTTTGGGGGGCGGGGTAAAAAATGTCCTGTTGTCACGGTAACATAGAACCGATCCGTTACGAAGTGGAAAGCGGCTGCTCACCTGCGGACATGGCCATGGTAGTGCCGGCTACCATTCCCATGGCAACACCATTAGGGCGTGGAGGCGGGATGGGCGGGGCATACATGGCTGCAGGCATCCCATTGGGCTGGACGACTGTCGTGTGATGGATAACATGAGGCGGAGCGGCGTACAGCGGCTGTGTGTAGTAAGTGCCTTGTTGTTGTGAAGGTATTAGTGCCTGAAACACACCAGAACAAAGACTCAGTGAAGGAGTTACTCCCCAGATGAATGTGCATTTTTATTTTTATTTTCTTCGTTTTGATTGGATGGTAATATGAGTCTTTCTTAAACAGTATCATGCGGCTGACATCTGATATTTAGCTAATTGAAGGCAATGTGTTGGTCAGGGACTGGGTGCGGGTTGATGAATGTTGTTTTTATATGATGTTGTACATTTTTTCCACTGTTCAGTAATATATACAGCTTATATACATACGTTGCATATATAGCCCCCCCCCTTTCATTACCTGCTATTTGCACATGTGTAATGACAATAAAGTTGAATCTAATCTGTTGTTTTTTAAGTGTGCTTTTCCAGTAAAGATTTGATTGAATTTGACAATATTTTTGTGATTTGAAGGGAAGGGTGCAATATTTGGATTGGATGTAATATTTCATTGTGATTAGGTTGATTTTAAAACTTGTGATTGAGTTGGTTGGTGGTCGTACGTGGTTGAACGAGAACGCAGCGATGTGAGGCACCGTTGTCCAAAACAAATATCCCATAAAGGACAATAAAGTTCATCCTGATCCTGATTACACACGCATCTGACTTCAGCATGTGTTATTAGAGCAGTAGTAGCATTGTGTCGCTCAGCTTATCAATCGATCGATCGATCACATTTTATATTTATGTAGCGCCAAATCATGACCAAAGTTATGTCATGAACCACTGGCGTATATATTTTGGGATTGCCGTGTGATTCGACCCTTCTGGACAGAGGTTCACAGAGCTTTAAAAAACATATTCAAATTCCCTAACCCTAACCCTTGGAATTCCCCACATTATTTTTAGGGAATGCTGATTTTAGCGGAGGGCGATATGATGAATATTTGTTTCATATTTTGATAGTCGCCTGCAAAAAAGCGCTCACAAAACGACAGTTGTTTCCTGAACCCCCCGTCACACAGGAGTGGAGACGAAGAGTGAACGGCATTTATTTAATGGAAAGAATTACTTTTTCTCTTCGTCTTAAGAAAACTGTTTTTATTAAACTCGGGACCAAATGGGTCGAATATATTCGGCCTTTACAACCAGATTTTGTGGAAGCCTGAACTGTAACTTTGACTTGACTTTATTCTCATTGTTTTTGCATTTCTTATAGTTTCTAACCTCATCAAATCCCTTCTCACCGATTTTATTTATTTGGTCAATTTGTACACGTTTTTCTCTCCCAATATGTATATAATTACAAAAATTCCTAAAATATGTGGATGGCAGTGGGTCCAAAACTGCTCTTGATATTATACAAGTTATGTTCAGTGATATAATTGTTTTTATTGTTTACATGTTTTTATTGTTATTCATATAGTTTTGGGTTTGTAATTTTATCATGTATTTTATTGTTTTCTGTGAAGCACTTTGTGACCGCTTGTCTGTGAAAGGTGCTATAAAAATAAACTTTGCTTGCTTGAAACCGCTCTTCCTAAAAAAATTAAAAATGACAAACGACGGACTGGTTCTGACCTGTGCATAGGGGTTCTGTTGGGGGTAGGTGCTCCTGACCGGGTACACGGCTGTCTGGTAGGGGTTTGGTGAGGAGGAGTACGGAGGCACCGTCCCAGTGTTTGGAGAACAGGACATTTTGAATGGAGTACCTGGAGCGTAGCCTGAAGACGGAGGAGGATAAATACACCAGTGTTTAAGAAGGAATGAACAAAGTGGACTCAAAAAGAAGGGTTCATTTTCCTACATTTCAATATGTCTGAGATAAATACATCCATTTTGTAAAACTACAGCACATTCACGCATGTAACGTTGATAGAACTGGCTTTGAAAAGTTTATTTTCTGATTGAATCCACTGTCCTGGTTGAACATGACTAGCAGAAGCATTGAATTAAAACAAAAAATGAATACAATAAACAAAAAAAAAAACGAACAAAAATAACAAAGTAATTAAGAAAATGAACCTAGCAATCACAAAAATCCATATAATGAAAAAAATTTACAAAAATGGTTCAAAATAGAGCAGAAACATCAACAATAAAAAAAATCAAAACATGAACAAATGTTTCAAAAATTCTCAAGAAAATAAAAAAGATGAATAAAGTAATCAATAAACAGGGAAAAAAAATAATGAAATGCAGCAAAATAGGCCAGAAAACAAAAACCATAATCAATAATGAATACAAATTTACAAAATAATCATGAAAATGAAAAAAAATTAAACAAAAACAAATACAAATGTAAAAAAAAACACAAAATAAGGGAGTCGATGAACAAAAATGTAAAAATAAAAAGAGAAAACAAATGACATTAATAGAAGATGAACAACATGATTAAAATAATAAACCAGAAAAGCAACAAGAAATCAATAAAACAATCAACAAAATGAACAAAACAGAGCAAAAAGAGTAAGAAAAGGACAGAAAATAGTCAATAAAATGAAAAAAAAAAATGCACAACATACAACACAGATAGATGTGTGAATAAAAAACATCCCAACTCTGGATAAAGCAGATCGTGTTTACACCCAGACCAGATGACAGAACCCTTAAAGCCTTCTTACCGCTGGTGAACGGTGGGTTTGCTCCGGGGTAAACACTGGGGGTGTAGGCTGGAGCTGCAGCTGCATAACCGACAGGAAACCCAGCTACAAACACCACAAAACACAGACAAAAGCACCCGTTAGACACCACTCACATACACTATATGGACAAAAGTATGTGGAGACGTTCAATTCAGCTGCTTCTTTTCTAACGGGGGTCTGGGATATAAAACAAAAACTACTAATGTCAGAATATAGTTTAACATTAGGATAAATATCATTGTATTGGTTAGTTTGGTTTAAATTAATGCCTCAGAGATGGTTTTTACTTAATTTTTCCTCAACATTTATCAATTTATTTTAATGATAGACCGATATATCAGGCCGATATTTACATTTTTTCTTGTATTGGCCGATATCCTTTTTTTTCCCTGACATGATTTACTGACAGGCGAAGTTCACGACACCTCCGTGTTCTTGGTGATACTGCTGTACACACTGAAAAAAAGGATTTTTTTGGTGTGGTAATATTTATAAGCTTAACTGTCACAATTTTTGTTTTCTAACTGTAAGTAAAGAAGGTTTTCTGACATTTTTTTATTAGTTGACGGAGAAAAAAAAAATCAGTATCGGCGCCAAATATCGGCGGCCTGTATCGGTCATCGGCTAAGGCTGAGGTTAAAAAAAAAAAAAGGGTATCGGCCCCAAAAAAATCCATATCGGTCGATCCCTAATTTTTAAAATGTTTTATCCATGACTGATTTTAAATATTCTCCCTCTAAATTCCTAAAATATTTTTCCTGCTCTGACTTTAAGAATAATTTTTTACCATAAAAAAACATCTACTTTCATCGCATCTCACTTAGAAAGAAAAATCTACCTCAAACTTTAAGGAAATATTTGATCTCAACCAGTATTTAATACGACGGCGTTAAATAACAGCAAATAAAACATAAACAAAAAAGAAAAACAAAAACAAAAATGAACCTCTGCCGTATCTGCATCTGAATAAATACCTAAAAAGTATCGATACGTTACTTTTTAATATTGATACAGTATCGTGAAGTGAAATATAGCGATATATTGCAGAACCGATATTTTCTTACCCCCCAGTCATTCTTGTTTTGTATCCCAGACCCCTGTTAGAAAAGAAACACCTGAACTCAACGTGTCCACATACTTTTGTCCACATAGTTTACATCCGACTGTGTGTAAAGGTCGTGGCGGTGCTTCTGGGCAGAGGGGCTTTACCTGGGTAACTTATACCTTTAGGGTTGGTAAAGGGGACCCCTGTTGGTGCAGGGCTGTAAACCGGGTTCATGGTGGTCGCCTGCTCGCCGAGGCTGCAACAACACGTAAACATTTTAGAACATTCTTCTGCTTTTATTCCTTACAGGTTTACAATCACATTGTGGTAAATAACATACGACAGCGACGCTTCAGGGACTTCCTTCAGTTTTTTTTAGGTTTGTTTGTTTGTTTTATAACATGCAGAACTGGCTGACACTCAAAAATAGTGTCACAAACAGTTCTTGGCTTTATACAGTCGTGGAAAATATTATTAGACCACCCCTTGTTTTCTTCTGTTTCTTGCTCGTTTTAAAGCCTGGTCCAACTAAAGGTACGTTTGTTCGGATACCAACAAAAATAGCTCCTAGTAGTTTCAATTCAGTTTCAATTCAGAGCTGATATTTATCCATTTAACATGTTTTCTTGATAATAACCAAAATCACTTTACTTCTTACTAGGGATGCAAATTATCGATTAATTCATTAATCATTAGTTGGTTGACCTGATCGATCGATTAACGATTAATTGATAAGCGGCGATTTTCCGGAGAAGCTCAATTCCTCCTTCAATAGTGTCTATAAGAATAAAAGCTAAATATTGTTTATATACTTCATGAAAAAAGCATGTCATATTCCTTAATGATGGATTAATTGAACCATTGGATACAGTTCAGGCAACGACATTTATGGAGTTGAACAAAATAAATTCTGCAGAGAAATCAAATAAAATAAATGGATCTGAAGAGGGGCAGTTTAGAAGAAATGGGTATTTCTGACTTTTTCTGAGATGATGGAAGGAGATTTCAGCCGATAGTCCATTAATCGTTTACATCCCTAGTTCTTACGTGTCATCGTACTGACAAAAAACGCTTTTATTCATTCCATGTTTTCGTTTCTGTCTGTTTTAGTCACATGATCCCCACAGGAGTTAGGGCTGGATTGCATAACCATTGTTTTTGATGACTTCTGATGGTCTAAGAATTTTTTCTGTGACTGTATTTTCAGTTTTTACTACAAATGATACTGCTGATAAACAATTTGATTGCCATTTCAACATTTACTTCAATATAAAGTAGCTCCTTGTTGTGGATAATCCCTTACGGTCCAACTAAAGCAAAAATGAATTTAAAACTAAAAATGCAAGTCATTTAGCAACACTAATCTGTCAAATTGTCTCTAAAATGTCCCATCAGAGACATTTCAAATACCATGTTTCAACCTATTTACAAAATTAAGTTGTTTTTTTGTTTTTTTTTGTTTCCTGGCAGAAAAAGGAAATAAAGAGCAACAAAAACAGAGTCTAGAGGCTGACCCTTTATCCTGAGTAAAATGCGAATAAAGAAAATAAAGTAATTCCTTCATTCACTGTATTTTGACTTAGTTCAGGTTAAATATGAGCATATGAGTGCAAACAAAATGAAAATGATGTAGGCTAAATGACAGTTGTCTTTTTTTTTTTTTTTTAACTCTTCTTTATAGTAAAAACATGAGAAAGC
The DNA here is from genome assembly GCA_029822955.1 of Ostorhinchus angustatus. Taxonomy (NCBI): domain Eukaryota; kingdom Metazoa; phylum Chordata; class Actinopteri; order Kurtiformes; family Apogonidae; genus Ostorhinchus; species Ostorhinchus angustatus. The sequence continues at coordinate 2,137,362 of JAPTMW010000014.1, read as the reverse complement.
TTTTAAGAAATCTAGAGGATGAACATTAAAAATGAATGTAACAATAAAACATCTGTTTAACAGCAACACATTCATGAGTAAAATTAACCCATAAAGACCCAAACATCCACCGCCAACCACAAGCATCTGCTGATCTAAACTGTTAATCCACTAATCCTATCAATCCATGTAAATAATTGGTGTAAAATGCAGTTTGTCATCGTTTCATGGTCATCAGATATGACCCATTCGGACGTTCAGAGGCTCCGTAGTTACCGTGGAAACACCATCTTCTTCTATAACATTGATTCATCAGTAAAACCTATGGACTTTGATAAATGACAGTGGATGGAGACACTTCTTTTACGTTCAGTTGATGATATGTTTTACTGAAGAAGTCAATTTTTCTTCAGCATTTTTTTCTGTTTTTGTAAAATAACCTTTAAATTTACTCTGAGCTTTTATGAACACGATCAGCCAATTAAACATAGAAAAATAGATGATTTTTACTGGAAATAATGCAAAATTCAGAGGATAATATTATAAATCAATTAGGAAAGCTTAAATACAGAGAAAAATTCATTTGGGAAGTGCCACAAAAGTCACACTAAGTCCATATGGGTTAAAGCAAGAAAAAAATTGCAGTTTCATTTGGCAATTTAAGTAAAAGTAAACTCAAAAGACACACAATTTCACATTGGGTTGTCATTAATTATAGCAAAATAAAATGATATAGCATTAACAAGAGCAAGAACCACTGACCTTAAGGAAAATTGCTTAATACTATTTTGATATATGATTATAATCATCTGTATACTGCCATCTAGTGGTCGCCTAAAGCATTACACTTCACTAGATTCATTCATATAAAAGTGATATGAAAATAATAGCAGAATATGTCCCTTTTAACCACTGGAAAAATATCAGAACAGCAGAAAACAGGTACAATTTAAGCTCCATGCTGTTATTAAAACTGACAAATTAAGAATAAAACACACTGTTGTTTAAGGAAATAACGGTGCAACATCAACAGACGTTTTATACAAATACGTTTCAAAAAGGCATATTTGTATTTTATTATTATTATTGTTGGTTAATTAATAGTTGATCAGATTTGTTTCTGTCTCATACACCAAAAATAAATAAATAAATAAATAAATATATAAATAAAAAATATGGTCGGTAACAGCGAAAAGTGAAAGCGGTTCATTGTCAGTTTTTTTCATTATCCTTATTATTAGAATTCTTATTTTTTATTATTACTGTTATTATTATACCCTTGCTGGCCAGATGTGCTCGTCTACCTGTTTTCGTGCGTTCACCGCAAAAAAAAAAAAAAAAAGATGGCAACCTTTATGTGAGACACTTCTGAAAGGTTTGCGCTGGCAGAAGGTGAACGGAGCGGGACTTTTGTTATCACTAGCTAGCTTAGCTTCCAGGTTGTAGCAGCCGTCGGAGCCGCTGTTAGCCTCCGGGGGGGTTTCTGCGGAGGGTCCCGGTGTTCGACACGACCTGCTGATCACCTGTCCGGCCGAGCTGAGCCGCTGGACCGTCCCGGACAGCAGCCCATCGGGGACAGCTTGTCAACAGGCCGCGGAGCCCCGGAGGCAGCAGCGGCAGCCGGCCAGCGGTGCCCGTCCCAGCACCGCACCGCGGACACAACAAGCTACAAACCGACGGTAACTTACTGTTGACTGATCTGAGAGTCCGTTACGCCGTACCTTTTGGTCTCCTGGTCAGTGTGAAGATACGCGAGCTGGTGTTTTGCTCCCAGATGCTTGCTGAACTCTTTTGAGCACCCCGCGTCACTTCCGTATAGTGGTCACGTGATCCGCCGCTGTACAGCAGCATGTAATGCTAATGTTAACAACAAGCTAATCCTCTCTGACACATATTATTATTTGCTTTTTTTCTTACTGCTTTTGTCACTGAATTACAATGTTTTAACTTTAAATATGTGTGAATTGTCCCGATAGTGTAACACTAGAAATTATCCGAGTTAGTCTGTCATTTTTACCTGTCATGTTTGTAGTCCTTCAGTAAAGTTTATTTTAAAAATACATTTATTTTATACATTATTTTAAAATGCTTATATTTTCCAGCCATGAATCTGATTTGAGAGTCAAATAATTCATCTTATTTCTGATATTATCTTTTTTTTTTTTTTTTTTTTTTTTTTTGGTGTTTTTGCTAATGAATTATAACGTTTCTATATTAATTATGTGTAAAATGTCCCAATACTGTAACATTAGCAAAGATCAGAGTTAGTGTGTCATTATCTCTTTTGCTCCCAGATACTTGAACTCTATTGAGCATCCCTTTTCTGCCCTTTTATGTTTGTAATTTATTTTCCATCAAATAAATAAATAAAAAAATCTTTAGAGCACCATGTGTCACTTCCGTATAGTGGTCACGTGGTCCGCCGCTGTACAGCAGCATGAATGCTAATGCTAACATAAGCTAATCCTCTCTGACACTCTTTTCTCCTTCTCATATTTAACAAATAAAGACCAAGTGAGACATTTGTAGCCATTCCCAAATGAATTTTTCCTCTATATCTAAGCATCCTTAGGTGGTTTGCGTTGATAGAATATTTAATTGTTATCAAAATCAGTTATGACATTATTTAAAAATGCTCATATTTTCAGACAATGTATATGATTAAATTAAAATAATTTATATTATTCATGATATTATTAGCTATTTTATACTGGTTTTTGCCACTAAATTATGATGTTTTAACTTTAAATATGTGTGACTTGTCCCAACACTAGAAATTATCCGGATTAGTCTGTCCTCATTACCTGTAGTATTTGTAGTCCTTCAGTAAAGTTTATTAGAAAAAAATAAAAGATTTATTTAATTTTATACATTATTTTAAAATGCTTATATTTCCCACCCATGAATCTGATTCGAAAGTCAAATAATTAATCTTATTTCTGATATTGTCTGCTTTTTTGTGCTGTTTTTGCTACCGAGTTGCATGAGTAATAATTCATTTCAATTTTCCCATTCTTACATTTTTATTTTTACTTCACAACACATATTTCCATGTACATTCAAAATACATGTAGATTTTGTAAAGAAAACTCTATTATTGCCCTTAATCTCTTTCTTTTCAGACCCATCTTGACAAGTCACATCTCTTCCAAATTAACCAGCACTAAAATTACAGACAAGAACATAATGACAAATTTATACCACAGAGAATCTAACAAATCATTTTTAATTATTCTTTTTTATTTTGTTAGGGATATTTCACAATGACAAGCACAAATCCTTGAAAAAAAATTACAGTACCATATATAAGGATAATGTTAACATAGGATCGTCCTCTCTCACACCATTTAATTATAAATATTAAAAGTATTTTGTTCAGTCTGTTTCCAAGTAAACTGCCTCATTCACTTTACTAGCTATCATTTCCAGATTAACAAACTTATAATCAAAATCAGTTATCACATGATTTAAAAATGTGCATATTTCCAGACCATGAATCTGATGAAAGTAGAAAAGGCCTGAGTTCATCTGTCATTGTAATGTCATTGTAATGTTACAGTCCTTCAATAAAGTTTAACTAAAAATAAACAAATAAATAAATAATCAGCTGTTTTATTTTATACATTATTTTAAAATGCTCATATTTTCCAGCCAGGAATCTAATTGAAAGTCAAATAATTAATCTTATTTCTATTATGTACTGTTTTGCCACCGAATTATGACATTTTAAGATTAAATATGTATAAAATGTCCCAATACTGCAACAGTAGAAAAGATCAGTTATGTTTGACTGTAATGTTATAGTCCCTCAATAAAGTTTTACTAAAAAAAAAAAATCAGTTGTTTTATTTTTTACATTATTTTAAAATGCTCATATTTTCTGACCGTGAACCTAATTGAAAGTCAAATAATTAATCTTATTTCTATTATGTAGTGTTTTACCACTGATTTATGACATTTTAACATTAAATATGTGTAAAATGTCCCAATACTGCAACAGCAGAAAAGATCAGAGTTATGTTTGACTGTGATGATATAGTCATTAAATAAAGTTTAATTAAAAAAAACAAAAAAAATCAGGTGTTTCATTTGATACATTATTTTAAAACGCTCATATTTTATGACCATGAACCTGGTTGACAGTCAAAGAATGTATCCTGTTTGTGATAATATTAGATTTTTTGTGCTGTTTTTGCTACAGAACTGACATTTTAACATTAAATGTGTAAAATCCCCCAATACTGCAACAGTAGAAAAGATCAGTTATGTTTGACTGTAATGTTATAGTCATTCAATAAAGTTTAATAAAAAAAAAAAAAAAAAAATCAGGTGTTTTATTTGATCCATTATTTTAAAACGCTCATATTTTCTGACCATGAATCTGATTGAAAGTCAAATACTGAAGCTCATTTGTCTTCTGCAGTGTTTTGCCGCTGACCTCTGACCTTTCCCCTTCACTCTGGCTCATGTTCTGGTTCTTTTTCTTTTTTTTTTTATGTTCTGGTTCTCCTCCAGTGGAACAGGTCTGCTCTTCTGTCATGGCTCCTCTCAGGTCCTGGAAGGACAGTAAAACATTAAATATCTGCAGAATATTCCACTCCTCTGTTGGATTTATCACCTGTGCAGTCTGTTACAGTTCTGAACATGTATCTGAGTCGGAGTTCAGAATCATTTATTTTTGTCGTCTTTCTTGGATTCCGAGCCGAACCGTGCCGTGCTCCTTCCAGGACCTTGACGCATCGCTTCCATTCAGCCATTGATCCGGAGCCGCTGCGTCCGCACTCTGTTGACGTCCACCCGGGTCCATCTGTCACTTCTTCCCGTTAAAATGTGCCCTTTCGTCGGCTGTTAGTCCGCCTCCGTGTGCTTGACGGTGCAGGTATCCATCGGACCGGGGTCTTCGGGGACTGCGGGCCTAGAATGTCGGCGGCGGGCGGTGGCGGAGGAGCCTCGTCCTGTCTCGGTGCAGCGGCGGCGGCGGCGGCTTCTGGTGGGAGCTCCGCGGGCTCTGCGGCCGGAGGAGCCGGGGGTTCAGCCGGGGTGGCCGGGCGGCTGCCGGCCCGGGTCCTGGAGCACGTTTTCTCGTACCTGGAGCTGTCGGATCTGATGCGGTGTTCGCTGGTTTGTTGGCACTGGAATAACATCCTGGCGGATGAGAACAGTGAGGTGTGGCGCAGCCTGTCCGGCCGGAGCCTGAGCGACGAGGCGCTGCGTTCCGACATCCTCTGCAAC
>JAPTMW010000014.1:1965210-1976855 GCA_029822955.1 Ostorhinchus angustatus | reverse complement strand
CTGTTGCTCAGCAGTGACGACAGGACCATCAAACTGTCCTCCATCATGGAGATCTTCTCGGCCACGTCGGCTCCTTTGAGCAGCAGTTCTCCTCTGCTCCTGAAGGGGGCGAAGCTGAGCGTCTGGCTGCTCCACTCGGCCACCACGTCCTTCAGCTTGGCCTCGATGTCTCGCTCCTTCACCGCACTGATGCAAACATCCTGACGCAACAAGAACAAAGGTTTAAAGACTCACTCCTTCAGTTACATACCTACAATCAGATCAGATCTGAAAATGGTCTGTGGAGCCTGAAACCTGATCCAGACTTGAACCTGGTCTCCAGACTCCAGACCTTCTTGTTGTGGATCTGGGGCAGTATTTATCAAATCACTCTTTAACTCAGATGCTCTTCTGCGTCTGTTTGTGGTTTTATAATGGCTGTGTACTGGGTGATGTTCCACTCTTTCCTGTTCATCCCTCTGTTTCTCTGAGTCTGTTTCCATCCAGTCCATCCATATTTTCCAGATGGACCTGTATTCATCCTCTTTCAGACGATGTTTAGACCAGAGCCTACACAATCTGAACTATGAGCCTCAAAGTGAAGCAGTTCCATCCAACTGACCATTAAACCAATCAGAAATTAGACCATTCTGTTCAAATCCACTAAAACTCACTGTTCACGTCCACTGTTTTCACAGAATTTACACAAAAACCTACACAAAACGTTTTCTTTGAGGATTTTTCCAGGCTGACTTTGAAGTTGATCACAGGTGTTGTAAAATCATCAGGTTTTTCAGATTTCTTTAAGGTTTTTCATGGTTTACTTAAACTTTTGCCGTGTGTATTTATCAAAGTTTCCGACCTCATTGTACAAACATAAACATTATTAAAGTCTGTTGTTTCTGTTCAACTTGATACTTAAGTAATGGGAGATATCTTCAAATTCATGCAAAACCTCTACATTCATTTAACAAATTCAGATCTTTTTGAATCAGGATTTTCAGATTTTTTTTTCCTTTTTTGTTCAAGATTATTCTCAGTTTTACCGTTTCTGAATTTCTTCGCTTTGTTATGTTTATAATCATTTTTTGGTGGATATTTTCAATCTTCTCAGTAACAAAAAACAACTTGGTGTAATTCAGTGGTAATTATAAAGTCTGTCAATCTGTGAAAATATAAACTACAGTATCTAGTGAGTCTCTTAAATGCAGCAGCTGTACCTCAATGTCTTCTTTGTATTTGAGCAGCGGAGCCTCCATGATGTTTCTGAGGCAGAAATTGTCTGAATCCACATCGAAGGTGTGAGACGTCAAATCACTGAGACGAGTCCAGTGTCGAGACAGCATTGCCTGGATTAGATTAGATTAGATTAGATTAGATAGAACTTTATCGATCCCTCAGGACATAAAGGTTCCAGAAGCAGCACAACAACAAATGTACGCAGATATATTACAAAAAAGTAGTAATAACTATAAAAACAGTAGTGAAAAAACAGGCAAATGCAGATTAGAAAGAACTAGAAATAATAATAATAAATTATATACAGTAGTGCTCATAAGTTTATATACTCCAGCAAAATTTGTGATTCTTTGCACAACTTAAACAAGGACAAAGACAATAAAAACCCAGTGAGAGGGAACAGAGTGTGAGGGGAAGGCGATGTGGCGTTGGGCGGCGGCCTCTGATGCGGCCTGGCTGTACCTTGTTGGCCATCATGGTGAGCAGGGGGCAGGTCTCTGTGAAGTCGTCGATGGTTTTCTTCAGGTCTCTGAAGGCCTGCCACTCCTTCAGAGCCTTCGGAAGCTTCCGTATCCTGAAAACAAACAGCACAAAACACAAAACTAAACCACACACTCCGGCTTTTACAATATGGGATCAATGACACTGGATTCTCCTTAAACCATCAAGACCCAAATAATAACAGCTGATCTAAAGCATCTACTGATCAAAAATATCAAAAAACTGTTGATCCACTAATCCTATTAATACATGGAAACAAGTGGACTACAAAATATGGTTTGTCATCATTTCATGGTCATCAGATAAAAATAATAAAAATAAAATAAGCATAAATTTGACCAAAAAGAATAGAATGAGCCAAAAAATGAACAGAAAATGCCAAAGTAATGAATTGAATCATCAAAAATGAATAATAAATCAACAAAACAGTACAAGAACACAGTAAAATAAAAACTGATTCACCAGTAAAACTCAAGTAGTTTGATAAATGACAGTGGTTGTAGATGCTTGATTTTATGTTCAGTTAATATTGTATTTTGTTGAAAAAGGCACTCTTTCTTCCGTTTTCTCTGTTTTTAAAATAATCTTTGAATTTACTCTGAGCGTTTATGAATAACTACTGAATATGATCCATGAATTAAATACAGGAAAATACATGACTTATACAGAAAAATGCAAAAATACAGAGAATAATATTATAATGGTTAATAATCATAATGGTTAAGTTACTTGACAATATTTTTAAAAAATGCCTTATAGAGGTACGATTTTGGTTATTATTCATGCTTATCTTATACCAGTGTCACTTAACACTTCAAGCGCCAAAGTTGCAGACCAATGAAACAGACCACAGCTCCAGATAGTTATCAAATCTTGTTACCACCTCCCACCTACAGATGGCGGACATGTGCCCCTTAACACCATTACAGGGCATGTTTCTATTCAAACTGAAGAAGAAAATCCAGCGTGACAGTCGTGGTTCTGAGCTGGTTTAGTAAGTAAGTAAAGTTTATTTAGTTTTAGTTTGGATAGATCAGGTCAGATTTGGATACAAAGATACTAAAACTTACTGCATTTGACTTTGTACTAATATTTAAGTTAATTTATTTTAAGGATAAGATGACAAAAAAACAAAAACGCAAAAAAAATTCCATGTAAATATGTTCAAAGTTCATCCAATTCAATATGGCCGCCACCCTCAGGCATCACAACATGCAAATTAGAAGAGTGAATTTACTCCCACCATAAATTTCGTGTCATACTCGATATTTTTCCTCAATTACAGTCTGCCTTTATCTCTAAACACTTCCAAGATACAGCTTTTGGAAATCTTGATATCAAAAGTGAATAGCTTACAAAACAAACAAAAAAAAAACCTCTTCATTGCGTCGTCCAAACTCTACTGGAAACTTCCATGTATAGAATCTATGCCTAGTGTTGGATTTATGTCCTTTCAAACAGGTCCAGAATCATCTTGAGCAAACATCCACGTGGAGGCCAAAGGAGGGACTAAAGCGTCAAACCTGTTCTGGAAGTCCTGCAGCTCGGTGTTGACCTTCTCGATGTTCAGGTCGGCCCACAGGATGTCGTAGTAACCGGTGACGTTGTCGATGACGGCGTTGTACAAACTGTAGAGCTTTGCCAGCAGAGACAGCTCCCTCTTGATCCTCTGCAGATCCGGGTACTCTACGGGGACACAGAGGAGGTCAAACCCAGGCGGACGACTGGAGGACGCGTCCGATCAGGCGTCCGCTCGTACCGTTAACGACCAGACCGAACAGCTCCTCTCCTCCAGAGTACGTGATGTATTTCCTCCACAGCTGATCGAACTCGGCCTGAAAAATCTGCAGCCGCTCACTGGCGTCGGCCGGATCCAAACCTTCGACGCCGGGGCCCCTGAACATACGTAGCAAATGGGTGAAAGAATCAGTTCAGCTTAAAATAAGGACAAACATATTAGAAACAGGACGTCCACTTTTACACAGATGATATTGTGGTATTAAAATGAGATTATTTGTGTTTAACCCTTTTGTACATTAATTATAAGAACCTTAGTTAGATTTTTGTTTTTTAGGTATGAAAAAAAAAACAATGCAATTGAATTTTTTTATCAACCTTTTTTTCATGGAGTTACATAAATGTCCACTCAGCTGGACACCATGGGTTTAACTTTTGAAGCAAAGAAACACATATTTAAATTAATATCAGGAAGTTCCATTAGATTAGACTGAACTTTATTAATTCTTCAAGAGTTTTTTTTAAAAGACAGACTGTGTGACAACTATGAAATAAATTTGGTTTGATGTTGCTAATCTGATACTTTCTCACATTTTAACATGTTCTAATACTAGCTGTTACTCAGTTTGCAGAGATAATATGCACAAAATTACTATTTGTTTCATAACAGTTATGCACTGATTTCGACTAAAACCTGTCGGTGCAGATCGGTTTATACAGAACAGTAAAGTTACAGTAATAGTAAGAATTAAAGTCCAAATACAGCCAGTGATGCATGTCACCCAGTTTAGTCAACATGGGATTAATTGCAAATCTTTTCCAATATAAAATAAACATGTGGAGTTTTTACCAATGATATTAATCTTTAGAAGTTACTTGATGCTTTCATACTTTTTCTACCTTCAGGGGTGTCCTGAAACAGAATGATTTCCAAGATATTCCTGGGATGTTCAGCATTTCTCACTTCCTGTCGGCCATCTTATTTATGAGTTAAAAAAAACACTTTCCATGACTGGCCAACAGGTGTCAGTCAGTGTATGCGATGATGCACTAGCGTAAACTGTGTCAACTGATTCGGAGCTAAAACCACCAAACCCATGAATATACAAGAGAACAGCTACAGAATAGATGAACACTGGGTATGAAAGGGTTAAATCCTGATCCGTGGCAGTGTTGGATCAGTGTCCTCCGTCATCGTCCTGTGTGTTGGTCGCTCAGTTCATACCGGTCGTTGTATTCGCTGCAGAACGTCTGGACGTTGCTCTGGAAGCTCTGCACCGATGACAGCAGGTCGGCCTTCATGCTGGGCTGGATCTTCTGCAGGGTGTTCTGGTTCTGCACCACCTGGAAACACAGACGTGCCAACGGATCATGTGCCTGGTCTGAACCATGTGACTGACCATGAGGATGCCGCCATCCGCCTCCGCCATCGTACCAGAGCGTCCAGGTTTTTCCAGGCGTACGTCAGACCGTCGACCAGTTCTGCGTTCCCGTCGTTAAAGAACAGCTCGTGTTTGTTGAGCAGAGCGAAGGACTCCTCCACTGGACCGATGGCGGCGTCGATACGAATCCCCTCCTCCCGAACCTCAAACGTAAAACATTTGGGAGATGAATGAAGGAACCATGAAACCACGACGAACCAACAGAAGCGACACAGTCCACGTTTAGTTTCCCGCAGCAGACATCCAGACACTACAGGGAAAGTAGGAGGACAGATTCTTTCCCAAGTCCAGAGTCTGAGATGAAGTAAAAACCTGGAGAAGCTGTCCGAGGGATGTTTGAGTCTGCTTTGAAAATGGAAAACGTACAGATGTTTGTGTTAAAATGCAGGAGTAAAAGACCTTCCAAATAAGGCACTTATAACAACTGAGAGAAAGAGAGACGGCCAAAATAATCCAAACGGAACTGATGAATATTTCATTAATATGGTAGACAGAGGTGAACATGTGTCTCATAACGTCACTGTCCAGTGAAAACCCTGTATGTCCAGAACAGTTATTTTTCAGGAAACTGGAAAAACGGTGTATATTCTAAATGACATGAATGAAGTTAAGAGATGTATTCACAAGTCGTTTTCAACACTTTTCATCGGTTAAATATTTCTAATACCGTGGGCCAACGTGAAGACTGACCAACTGAATTGTTTTATGACAAAAAAACAAAAAAACACGAGGTTTCCATTCGACAGTGATGATATGTACAGTGGTACCTTGACTACCAAGTTTAAATAGTTCCATGACTGAGCTCATAACTCAATTTGCACCTATGTTAAATCAATTTTCCACACTGAAATGAATTGAAACACCTTTAATCCATTCCAGCCCAAAAAAAAAAAAAACATCACAATTTCACACCAAACTTTAGAATCAAGGATAATGTGTGTGAAGACGTGTGTGTTTGTGGGAATCAGTAGACAATTATGGAAAGAACTCGACTGGAAACTAAACATTATATATTTTAATTCTCTTATCATTTCTCTTTACGTTAAAAGAACATATGGTTGAATTTTGTCAGAAAATGTGGACAAACAGGTGATCATACGCATGATTTCTGTGACTGTAAATGTAAATAAATACCCGTTGCGTCCAGTCACGCCGTCTCTGACCCTCACCTCTCTGAGCGCCGCCATGGCTCCTCTGACGTCCTCCAGGTCTGTGATTGGCCGCTGCAGACGCTTCGTCATCCCTTCGACGAAGGAGAAGACGTGGTTCATGTCGGCGGACGCCCGGCGGTTCAAGGCGGCCCCGAAGGCTCGTTTCCAGATTCGACACTCCTGAGTGAGCGCCAGCTTCAGCTCCTCGGTATCGAGGAGGATCGAACCCACGGTGTACGAAGCTGGCAGCTCCGAAATCTGCAGCTCTAGCTTCTGCAGGGACGAGGAAGGCATCATGGGTATTCAAAAGCATTTTAAGTCTTGAGTCAGTGAATCTGGATTAATGTAAAGAGTCAATAAATGATATTGTTGTTTATGTCATTTAATAAGTCTGTGTTCGCCCCAGAGTTTAGAGCAGGGGTGAAAACTCAGTTTAGTTCAGGTTCCGTTCAGACCAATATGATGAAGTAAAATAACATAATAACCTACAAATAATGACAACTACAAACTTATGTTTTTGAGTGAAAAAAGTAAAATTATATTTTGAAAATGTTTACATCTACAACTTATCATTTAAAAAATATGAATAACATGAACAAAATGAAATTTATAAAGAAAAATGTCTCAGTTTATCATTTTCACATTTACACCTTACAGATCACAGTGGATCTACAAATGCACAAAACATAAAAAAAACAAAAAAAAACCCAACAGTTTCTGAACCCTGAGATATTGTGCTTTATAGGGTCATTACGGTACTTTCACTCACACCTGTACTAAAAGCTGGAGAAGAAGCCGATTTAGCAGAATTATAACATGCACTTAAGTGTAAATGACTCCTAATTTGGAAAGTTCTAAGTGCTCTGGAAAAAAGGGCAAAAGGACTCACTCACAGCATATTTCTAACCTTTTCATAATCAAAATTACAAAAAAAAAGTCCAAATGGACCATTTTAGGCTTAGGGTTTAAAAGGTTAAAAGGTCATTTGAAAACATTTACATGTAATTGTATTTTTTTTTACATTAAAATAAAGAGGAAATTTGGAATTGTCATTATTTCTAGGTTATTATGATGGTATTTTACTTGAGATCATATGGGTCTGAATGTGGAACCTGAACTAAAACGACCTCGACATCCTTGATTGTTAATATATTCAGTGTCATTTTTGCATTTCACAAATTCTTCCCACGGGCCAGACTGGACCCATTGGTGGACCACTTTTGGTCCACGGGCCGTATGTTTGACACCACTGCTTTAGAGCCTAGAGTCGACCAGAACCAGACCACAGCGGAATAACAGACTTAAATGTGAACTCACGGAGTAGAAGGAGATCTGAGCGCTGAACTCGGTCACAGATGGGTCGGACTGCAGGAAGGACTGGATCTGGTCCTCAGGGTCCTGAACACAGACCATGAAACAGGATCAGCTGGTTCACAGAGATAAGGGTTCAGGTACCGGTGAAGCTGCAATGACCCATGCTTAAATCAAGCGACGACCATTTGGTCCTGATTCCAGTTTGTTAATTGTCATCATTTTCTGTTTCCTTTTGTCCTCTCTGACAGTAAACTGAATATCTTTGAGCTGTCAATCAAACCTGTTCTGGGCGACATGTTGGACGTGTTTTAGTCCCAACATTTAATTAGAAACAGTACAGTTATCAAGAATGAAAACTGTTGGTATCAGTTTTAATTACCATGGTAGTAAAATACACAAAACTGTCACTGTATGTATGGTATGTAGGAGAGGAGAAGAAATATATTAAATCTATCTATCTATCTATCTATCTATCTATCTATCTATCTATCTATCTATCTATCTATCTATCTATCTATCTATCTCCATACTGTGGTGTAAAGCCCATTTGACCAACAGTGATACTCGTCTAAGTTGTATATTTCTCCATCATCTTCCATCTTAAGGTTTAAAACATGCATGAACTCACAGTGTGTTTAATTCATTGTGGTCTCATTTATTTGCTCTTCAAGTTCAGGGTTTTCTAACAGACTTTCACCTACATCCTGACTCAAACCACAGCTTTTATAGTTTGCCTTAAAAGTATGTTTTGTGTTTCCAGCTGCAGTTGGACTTGTAGAGTTTGTCAAACCTGCTTTCTGTTCTATGACCCACAGACCTGGTTCCACAGGGTGGAGAAGTGACTGAGCTCGTTCAACGTATCGACAGCCTGAGGTTGAAGAGATAACAGGATGGAGCTGAGCTGCGTCACCAGCCTGAAGGACAAACAACAGCAGTGGTGCATTCACGTGAACCACTGGAATTATTTAGAACACACATAGTTCAGGTTCAGAAACGATGTGCATGAACAGATGACTCAATCCATCCAGCTAACCTACAAAAAGTTGTGGCCTTTGTATCCTTACTAGCTAGGCGTACCACTCTCTTCAAATGAAAGGACTCATCATGGTTAACAAAGTTGGCAAAAAATTAGGTGCGCCTTAAATAACTATCAACAAACTTTACGAAAATGTTATCTGGTCTGGAACTTCAAAAACATTTTAGTTGTTTATATTGTTAGTGACCTGTTTTGTTTATTTATTTTCTTTCCTTAAATGTACCAGAATGCAGACATGGAGACAGAACGGAGACACAGCAGCCGAGAGGGCCAAGTAAGAGGACGTTCCTGTTAACCCCCCCCAAATCCCCTCTATTACGGCAGTCTTCCTGTAGTGGAAACACGCATATAAATATTCAACCAATCACACCCGGGCACTGACTTGGTAACGTCGTTGTGTTCAGCCAGCTGTCGGTCCAGAGATCGCAGAATCAGCTGCTTCACCGGGATGTCATCTCCTGCGCTGCGTCCCGCCCCCTGTTCCACCTGGAACATGGAATGTGATTGGCTGAGAGGTAAACTACGTGGACACCCCTCCCGACAACTGAGTGACGTTCATACCTGGAGCTGTTTGTACTGCAGGTGAGGGTACGTCCACAGAGGGATGTCTTTGGTCACAGACAGGACGACGCCCACCAGTTTATTCATCACACTCTGAAACACAAACAAAATATTACAAGAGTCGACTGAAGTCATGTAACATCGCTGAGTTATCGCCATTTTGACTGAAATGTCAGGACCAGGATCTGAGCCTCGGTACCTGAATGTCATCGAGGCTCGGTCTGAGGATGATGTTGGGGATGGTGAGCTGGATGGAGGTTCTGAACAGAGGAGGACTGAAGGAGGCAGAGGAGGAGGAAGGGGAGGACTGGTCTCTGGCATGAAGCCTCCTCCTCAGAGCACCCAGAGACGATATAGGGGCTGTGAGGAACAAGAGATGAAAGATTGAAGGGTAAAGATACAAGGAAAGGAGACAAGAGGATGAGGAGGATGCAGACGAAGAGGCCGACCTTTAACCAGAGCTTCAGTGTTACAGTGACACAGCTGACCAATCAGGTTGTAGTAACGACACGGAAGGCAAGACAGACAACGAGTCTTCTGTTTAGAGTCTGGATGGAGACACTGGAAGGATCCCTGAAGGAGGAGGAAGAGGAGGAGGAGGAGGAGGAGGAGAAAGAAGAGGAGGAAGATGAGGAGGAGGCAGATATGGAAGAGGAGGAAGAGGAGAAGAAGACAGAGGAGAGGAAGAGGAGGAGGAGTTAATACAATATATTTAATATATTTATAGTGATGACATAAAACTCTGATCTGATGGATCAGACAGATTCGTTGGATCTGATGGTTCTGACAGATTCGATGGTTCTGGTTCGGATGGTTCTGATGGTGCTGGTTCTTCCCATCAGCGTCTCCTCTCCAGGTTTTGTGTTTTACCTCCAGATTAACGGCCTCTGTCGGCTTCATCTTCATCTTCAGCTCTTCAATCATTTCCATCACATACTTCTGGACCTGCTCACTCTGCCTGCACAGACGGTGGCACATGTTCACAACTACATCAACCCTGTGTCACTAGACCGGTTCTGGTTCTGGTTGTGGTTACCAGTGGAGCGTTGCGGCTGCCGTTTGCACGGTGCTCTGCGTCTGCAGAAGCAGGTCCTCAGGTAACACCGCTGAGTCTTCAGGAAGGACCAGGAGAGGACAGGACGCCATGGCCTGAAGCAGACCCCCGATCCGACACTCCAGCAGGTCTGTGGACGCCTTGGACAACTGGTCCAGGTCTCTGAGAGCCTGGGACACACCGTCTGTAACTGAGCAGCACACAGAACCACCATGGAAACGTCCACTGGGCCATATGATCACTTCTTTTCTCAGTCAATGGGCCTCATGCAGCAATTAAAATAAGATGAAATATGATCGACAATGAGACAAAAACAAAAAAAAGATTAAAAACCAGCTGAAAATGTCATAAAGGATGCAACAAAAGAAAAGCAGATCAAGTGGAAAGTGGACATGAAGAGGTGTTAGTTACATGTGTCCGTGTTGAGGGACGTCCAGGACAACGTGGTGAGTCCAGGAGACAACGACGCCTCCACCCGGTTGATGAACGGCTGCATCAGAGGGAGGAGGAGAGGTGGTATCCTAGCAACCACACAGCTGTAGTCCTGGAGCAGGTCTGAGAGCCTGGACCAGGACCGAACAGAGGTTTTCGAAAGGACAGGACAGACAGAGGACAATCAGAGGACGTGGGTCCAGGACGGTCAGACTCTTCCTGTCCCATTTATTGTCAATGTTTGATTAAATGAACGCTCGCTGTTTTCTCACCGGTTCTGCAGAGCTTTGAGCGCTGATTCTCTGGACGTCAGCTGGTGGACCGCCTCCGGGACGGCCACGCCCAGTTTGGTCATCCACCGAGCCTCCTGCAGCACCTCCAGCACCACAGGGTCCAGGTTTACAAAGACCTCCTGGGAGACAGAGACGGGTTTAGACGTGGGCCTCGGTTTGTGGATCAGTGAACCCGTTTACATCCACACCAATACTCTGATCTTTACCTGATTTATGGAGTTTTCAGATTATTATTGATCATATAAACAGTATTGGCTTTATCAGATAACAGCAGTAATCTGATTATGAGGAATCAGATTACCACACCTGGACTTTTCCCCAATATGCCGATGTCTTCATACATGTATACAGGTTAATCTGATTTATTTAGTTCTCTTACATCTGCACATGTACGTCAGTGTCTGTTCTATGTGACTCAATCCTAGTTGAATTCAGGTTCTGTTCTATGTTCCAGTCCTGGGGTCTGGATGCAGATCAGTCTCCCAGTAGAAGTGGGCGGGACTTTCACTGAAGGAGAACTCAACAAATTCAATCTAAGTCCATATGACTTAGTGATCAATAGGAACCCGACAGATATTTGGAACCATTTACATGTTAGAAACCATCAAAATACGAACCATTATTAGTGAAGGTAAATTTTTAATATTTACAAAATTCATAAAATATTTAAAAATCTAAAATTGCCAAAAACTGTGAATAAACTTTGTAGACATTGTCCCAAGGAAGATACAGATAAAATTAGAAATGGGCAGGTTCTGCAGTAGACACGATGGGTTCCACACCAAACCTGGAATGAGACGTAGATTTAGTGAAAAACCCACATGTGTGGATTTCAATTCAATTCAATTCAATTTTATTTGTAGAGCCCTATATCACAACATGGTTATCTCACAGGGCTTTACAGAG
>JAPTMW010000014.1:82261-96923 GCA_029822955.1 Ostorhinchus angustatus | reverse complement strand
GACCAAATACACTCTAGAATAAAGTTAAAATCAACTCTATTAGTGTTAATTTGACACAGCAAAATTTACTGTGTAACAAGTTGAAGCTCAATATTGTAAATGTTATGTTGTTTCACTAAAACAAAGAGAAAAATTTGGAGTTGTCATTATTGATAGGCATAATGTTATATTATTTTTTCACATTAAACCAAGACAAAAATTTGGAGTCATTATTTACAAGCTATTTATGTTATTACTTTACTGGCCTAGCCCACTTCAGATCAATTTGAGCTGAATCTGGCCCCAGAAAGAAAATGAGTATGACATCCCTGATCTATATCTACTCACGTAACAATATTTGTGTTTTTAAGGTCGGAACACTAACACATCCCATTAAACAGAAATACTCACCAAAATAGCCTCAAGAACCGCTACCGTGTCTTGGCTCTCAAACTTCTTGTTGCTTGTGAACCAGTGAATGAGCTGCATCACCAGCGGTTCAAACAGCTGCCTGGTCACCTGGTAAAGACAATCACATGAAGCATTGTTATCACTTTCTGCAGCAATTCTATGGTTTGGATAAGTACTGCAATATCTATTGGTTCATGCTAATTTATAACAACATATAACATGTTGGGGCTCAGTGAGGTCCATTGAGACATGCCATAAATAATAAAGGCATTCTAAAATTATAAGAAAGTGCCGTAGTTTTTGTTTTTTTTGTGCAATGACGGGCCCTTCACCAAAGAGCACCTCTTTTATTATTTTTCATTACTGCCTGGATGTCCGTGAAGCATTCCTCTTTACTATTTGTTCAACATATAACTTTTGCAGGACACACAAGCCCCTGTATGAGACAGCAAAGGAAACTCATATCTAGAGCAAAGTGCAACACACTGCTTGCATCAAAATAAAAGACCCTACTGTAAATCCAACTCCAATGTTTTTGCACATTACATACAATAAAATGCTAAAAATTTGAAGTTGCAACATATTGCAAGAGCGGTTGGATACCAAAATACCTTGTGCAAATACTCGCCTTTAAAAAAATAATAAAAGTTATAGAAAACACAGCAATATACTAACATCAATTTAATATTTTAAAAGAGAAAAAAATGCAGCTCTGCTCTGTTCATTTGTGCAGTTTTTTGTTTGTATTCCCTCCTGCAAGAGTTTCACCAGCACCATAAATGCAACTGCAGTAGTATCAACTGACGATCGTGATCATATGTTAAGTTCAGATATAAGATCATTTGTTGCTTTCAGTTCTATATATCTGTACTGTATTGAGTAAAATGGCTTTCATCCACTTTGCAGCTAATGCATGGAATATGTTGCAGAAAGACTGTAAACTAACTGAGTTAATTCCACTGAGCACTTTTAAATCCGAACTGAGAATTCTGTGGGCCGACTCCAAAACATGCACTTGTTTTTCCTAATCTGGTTGTAATTTTAGCCTTTTTTTTCATCTATTTGTCTTACACTTGTGTATTTACTGTGTAATTTTGTATTTTCTACTGCTTATCTTGAACAGGACTCCCTTGAAAAACAGGTTCTTCATCTCAATGGGATTTTTCTGGGTAATTAAGGTTAAATAAATAAAATAAAAATAAGAAGCTACAAAAAACCCTGAAAAGCCTTTATTTAGAACAAACACAGGATTGTTGCTATTAAAACAACACATCCTCTCATCTTTTCGTATCATTGTGAACTAGGAGGTTTTTAGAAAGTAGTGATCGTGTGCAAGTTCTTGTCTCAAATGTTTAGTCTAAACCGGCCGTTAATCTTTTTGTGATTTAAGTGGCAAAGGTATTGTTGCATCGACAGTTCTTGGTTTTCCCGACATACTTGATCCACGTCACAGGCCAGACGCAGTAAAACAGGAAACAGCCTTTTGTGTAGCTTGTACAAAGGTGGCAACTTATTCTCCCCCTCTGCCATCTGAGCGCTTTTCCCAACCATGTAGACCTCCAAGCTGTGAAGGAGCTCACAAGCAGCAACCTGCAAAAAGGAGAAAGTGGGACGCTCTTTAAACCAGAGTAAACAAGTAGACAAGAAAGAGGTTTCTGCTAGTACTTTCCAATGTGCAAGTGAGGTTTTTTATAATTATGTTATTGTATTGCTTTTTTCTTGTGGTATTTCTTGTGTGTATATCCGGTGTTGGAACCTCAATTTTCAAACCTTAATTTGACGACTCTGCCCAAAGGCTCAATAAAGTTCTATCCAATCTAATCTAATCTAATCTGACAAGGATAATTCAAGTATTACTGAAGGTCATACTTTAGTTTGTCGGTCACTAGTTGACAGAGCCAGTTCACTGATCCGAGGGAGAAACGGGTCGAGGTAGATGATGGGCTTCATGTCGGAGAACGGCACTGCAAAACTCAACCTTTTCTCAGAATCCCAGGCAACAAACTTCTTCATCATTTCCTCTGATGACACCACTAAAGGCCAAAAAAGAATAGTATGGTGAAAAAAAGGTCCAGCATCTCTGTCAATAGCGGTAATCTCATGGTCCAAACACCTAAAATTAGAGCAAAATATAAGCGAGTTCATGTGAATCCTTACCCGTTACGAGGTTTCTGTTCAGTTTTCCCCCTAAATGACCGAGCAGCTTCACCACCCTGAGTCTCACGGCAACAAGAGGAGCATCTTCCTGCATTCAGATGCACAAAAAGTCTCATCACAAAACCTCTGAAATATACTCCTGAAGTTTACTGTTCTTACATAGTAAAGTTAAATGCTTTCAAGGAACATTGTTGTATACTTTTAGTCCCTTTTGGTTCATCAATGCTGTTTTATACGCATGCTGTTGGTTTAGTGTTTCATGCATGATTTTAGAACTGAGTTTTACTATGTTTTATGTAAGTTTTCAGTGTGGATGTATGGATGAAATCTCTATTGTCTGTAATTTCTGCTGCTGACGTCTTGGCCATGACATTACTGCAAATAGCATTTGTAATCTCAATGAGTGTTTTTTTTCCTGGTTAAATAAAAAAAATAAAATAAAACGAACTACAAAAAAAGCAAACTGTGATACATTTTTGTTCTTTCTAGCCATTACTGGAGCTTTTTTGTTTTTAATGTTTCCATCCAGTTACCATGATGAGCTGCTTGGACTGCTTCAACAGTCTGGTCATCACTCGGCTGTATCCTTTGTCGTTTCTTGAAGACAATGAAGACATCACCTCCCAGCTGCTGTCATCTTTGTCTATAGTCAAAGTCAACACCTCAGTTAGACTATCTGACTGATATATATACAGGGTGTCCATGAAGTCTCTTTTACTTTTAATTTAACAAATTTATTACAAAAGCA
Organism: Ostorhinchus angustatus; assembly: GCA_029822955.1. Classification (NCBI taxonomy): domain Eukaryota; kingdom Metazoa; phylum Chordata; class Actinopteri; order Kurtiformes; family Apogonidae; genus Ostorhinchus; species Ostorhinchus angustatus. The sequence continues at coordinate 93,628 of JAPTMW010000014.1, read as the reverse complement.
AATTAATAGACAAATCTGTGGAAATTATTACAAAATGAAAAGCAGATATTTAAGGTTTTTTTCTTCTATTACTATATGGGCAAGATTAGCTGCACAAAGCACATCTAGATGGTACTGGATTTGTTTCCATGTTGACTGTAGCATAACCTCATCAATGGTGTCAATGACATCAGTGATCTTTTACTTCAGGTCGTTGATGTCCCATATCTTTGTTCAATACACAATATCTTTAACATAACCCCATAGAAAGAAATCCACGGCAGTGATATCTGGTGAACAAGGTGTTCAAGGAATCGGGCAATCCCTTCCAGATGTCAGATTTAGGAACCCACCGACAGTTTCCAATGTGGTAGTGCATCATCTTGCTGGAAAATGATGGTTGGTTGAAGGTCATCCAGTTGTGGTGTCACATATCCAGTCAAAAGGCCAAGGTAAACATTTGCAGTAATTGATCTCTTGTTGAAGAAAAATGGACCAATAATTCGATTGTACATGGTCCCACAATGTGATTAAGAACTTTGATAACCACTGAGTACATAGAACAAATCTGACAAACATATGTCATTAAGTGCTTTTGTAATAAATGTGTTACACTGTAAAAAGACTTTTTGGAAACCCTGTACATCTATTGAGTGTCCATCAGCTGACTGGTTGATCTTGGATGTTATCGTGTACTTACTGTCATCAGAGGTGGTTTTCAGGTATCCATCCAGAAGAGGGAGGATGTTCTTGTAGCAGGGCTGCATGATCTCCAGAGGGATGCAGGAGGACCAGTCCTCCAGAGCATCTAGGGCAGTGTTTGCCAAAGGAACATGGCTCAGACCCAGCCTCAGAGCCGCCTGCATGAGTCATTTAGAAAAGGATCTTATTAGTAAAAATCTTGATGATTTTATCGATTAAAAATTAAATGACTTAACACTGAACATACACCCAAAGAGCAAAAACGCACCTAAGTTTTATTCACCTGAGTTATTGAATGTCATTAATCATTGTGTTTATGATATTTACCATCATATTTTCATTATTACACATATCTGTCACATCTTTTAAATTATGCAAATGGTAAAGTAGCTAATATTTTAGCCAAAATACTAATATTCATAGAATAATTAGAGGTAAGGATCATTTACGTATGTACATTTTATCATGAAAATTGTTGTTTGTTTTACCTTCATCATTGCATTAATGCACTGGTTGCTAACATTTTTTTGAAAAAATGAAAACATTATTCTTTAAGTGCTGAGGCTTAGCTGTGGTGTAGACTTGTGGAAGTTTGAAGAAGCACATTTTCTGTCAGAAATAATATTTTATCCCAGTATCCAAAAACTCAAATTTGCTTTTTGAAGGTACTGTATCCTTATAAAGAAAGGAACACCCTGAAATATGTAAAATTTTACTGTTAAACACTGAAATCATCAATAAAAGTTCAAAATAAACTCCGGTAATATCTTTTTTGTTGCATTTGGTTGTGAATTTGGTGGAATGTCACCTACACCTTATGGTTATGAGTCTTTAACTTGTATATTGTTTTGTTTTTGTTTGTTTTTTTTGCTTATTTAATTTGTTTTCAGTTACTGAGAAAGGCTCCACTATCTCAGTCGCCCTGTTACTGTTTAATCGGTTCAATAAATAAAGTTGGTTGTATGCATGGAAAATGAATGGATAAATAAGCAGTTTTCCTTTAGCCAATAAACACATAAATGAATAAAGAAAGGAACGCCACCTCTAGTGCAGGACAGTACGCCTTGATGTCCAGGGCTACTATGTTGGGATGCAGCGAAAGGACAAACGTCAAGCAGGATGCCAGCAGTTCATCTTTGTACTGCTTCATTCTTGTACACACCTAGTGGAAACAACATTGTAATGCACTGATTCAGTTCTGGAATTACCATCTGTTGTACATATATTATAAGGACATTGTACCTCTTTTCCAAATTTAGAGAATAGTGCAAAACAGGCATTTTTCACTGTGTCACTCTGGGGGGATGTAGCGCTTCTCAAACCAATGCCCTGTGGAAAAACAGGAGAATATACAAATAAATTATCTTTAACATTCCCAGTTATCATCCTCTTAACTCTCCATCGATCCTAGAAGAGTTAACTCCAGTGTGACGGCCGAGACAACGGCAGCAGGAAACGTTACCTGGTAATACCTGATCCTCTTGGCAATTCTCATGGTGACGGAGAGCAGTTTGTAAAAGCCACTGACGAGAGGATTTCGTATGGAGTGGAGGATGAGTTCATGGCTTAAGGGATACATCCATGACTGAAAATACTCCACGTGTTTATTCAGCAGCAGCTCACTACAGAAGGAGGAAAGGCAAGCAAACAGAAAGAGCGTTCAATGAAATAAGATGCAACTTTTAATTTGAAAACTTTATAATGTCTGATGTTGTTTTGTAAATGGTTTCAATATCAGTCCTCTTACTTTTTATAGGTCCATATGGTCATAAATACGTGTTTTCCAGGCCTCGGCATTTCCATATTTTTAAAAGGACAGGATTGAATTTTATAGTGAACACACAAGGAAGTGTAATGCTAATTTCCATCATACATACATCTATTTATCTATCTTTCATTTCTTCAATCACTTCCCACAGCTTTTGAACATAAGAGCATAGATTAACTGATAACCAGGGAGCTTTGCTTTTTGTCTCCCATCTTCACCACAGACCCTCCTGTTGATCTCATGGTCCACCCTTACCCCACTAGTGACAAAGACACCCAGATACTTAAAGTCAGTAGCAACTCATCCCAAACCTAAAGTGGGGGGTTCTATCTTAGTCCAACTGTGATCTGTGGCCTCAGTTAAGCACACGCTAATCCTATCTGATTGAAATAAAGAAACTTGGATTTCTAAAAATGCACTCAGTGAGGCTTATAATAGACACTGTATTTCTTTATTAAAATAACCCTTGAAGAACCAAGCTTAAAAGACTCATAACTAAAAGAGCATGTGGAGTTGCAAAGGTCCCCTGAATGTAACAGAAGTTCCTATACATTTCTTTTCAATAAAAACCTCTGCAGGGTTCCTACAAGTTTTTCCAAGTTAAATTTCTGACTTTCTAAGACCTTTTTAAGACTACTTAGAACATCATTTAATCTCCATTTCATAGCCATACTGAAAAAAATTCATGACTCCTAGAATTGAGGAAAACTCACATCAACCCAGTGGAGAATGATCTTTTCTCCAAACAGGCATTATTAAATTTGCACTTCCTCATGCTTACTTTTCACTTGCGAGCAGTCCCTTAAAATTCCCAAAGTCAGCTTTCTCCAGCAACGCAGTGTGACCAATGACTGCACATGTTTTGAGCTGAATTTTCTGTGATCATTTCACACCAGCGGCTGCGAAATTAGTGATGACCGGTTCCAAATTTCATTATAAATTGTCTGGTTGGAACGGGGGGAACTAAGTCAACCAACGCTACTTTCTTTGCAGCTTGGACATTTAATAGACACACAAACACATTTATGGCAACATAACATAACTACCATATCAAATTTAATACCTTTTTAAATACTTTTTTAAGGTATTAAATGCAAATTTGTAAATTCCAGCCTTTTTAAGACCCTGCGGGAACCCTGCTCTATTCATGCTCCAGCAAATACATGTTACTAACTTGATTTCTTCCCTGGAGTCTCTGTGCTTTATGTCCTCACAGATTTTATTACCTGGATCATCTCTGGACCTGCTGCTATCATCCTGCCTCCATCATCATTATTCATTTATCCATACAGCTGTGATAGTGTTTATTATAAAGTTACATGGATGGCAGAGGTTTGTATTGTTGGTACTAACAGCTGCAGTAACTGTATATCCACTGTTAGTACTTGTATTTGGAGTACTACTGACAGCAGTTATGGGATTATTATTGGCAGTTACACTAGCAACAGCAGTTCTAGGTTTCAACAGTTATTGTTCGGTTTGCTGTGCATCCATGTGTCTCACCCTATTTCCTCCCTTCTCCCCCCCTCCCCCAATTTCTCTCTCTTGCCTGTTAAAAGGAAGTTTTTCATCACCACTGTCACCAAGTGTTTGTCCCTGGTGGATTCTGTTGGGTATCTGTGAACCGGCTTTAGAGTCTGGCTAAATGTGAAGTGTTATGAGATAACTTTTATGCTATATAAAAAAATGTATTGATTAATTCATAAAAACCGTTATATGGACTGGGAGTTTCTTGGTAAATTGTTACAGAATGACTCAGATGTAAAGTATCGTACAGAGCTCCGTTAGATTCTGCACATGTGATGGTTGTTTGCGTTGTGTCTTCATTACCTGCAGAAGTCGACCAGGTTGATGAAAGCAGTGAAGTCTTTAATCTTATTGGGCAGTAGATGAGCTGTGGGGTCAGATGAGGGCAGGGCGTGGGCTGCATCATCAGGAGCCTGAAGAACAAAGTGCACTTAGAGACAATAAAAACCAACTGTGCAGAGTTTTAGACCGATGCTGCCACAGCCCTGAACTCAAACTGTGTTCAGGTTTCATGTGAATCAGTAATCTTCATCCATGTGTGAAGGATATTATGTTAACTCTTAGCTGTCCTCAGTATGTGAAATGCAAAGAGTGAGATATCACCTCTTCTCCTGGTGTGATTTTCTGAACAGACAAGTCCAGTTTTTCCACAATGCGGAGGATCGATTTCACCAGTTCATCATAAAGAAGGCGACTTAAAGATCCAAGAGCAGCGTTCTGGCTTTCAAAAGCTCCATCTAGAAATCCTGAATCCTGTAAAAAACAATGGAAATGTATCACAAAGACCTTTCTGAATCTGTATGTCAAGGTTACTATATAGATTATTCAGGGTTTTTTTACAGGCTTATTCTGCAGGTGTCAGCAAATCTAATTTAATGCTTTTTAATCAGGTGTCGTCGGGTGTCGTGACTTCATGCACTGGCCGTAAACAAAACCCAATTAAAGGGTTCCACCTGTCAATCATCAAACTACGTATACTTCCGATCAAAATAACTAAAAGTTTATATAATCAAAATAAATTGTGAATAACAATGCTTTTTTCCATCAAGTGTATTTAATTGTTTTTAATGCCCCTGAACATTGAACTTAATGCTTTTTAATGCCATTTAAGGCCTTAATTTTCAAAAAATCTATTTAATGACTTTTAATGCTTTTTAATGACCCACAGAAACCCTGTTATTACAAACAAAAATCACTCAAATCTGGTAAATTAGATGAGGAAAAACCTACATTTCTTTGAGTCTATATAAGTCTATAATGGTACCTTAAGCTGATCACAGTCGAGGAGGCTTTTGTACAGGACCAGGTAATCCTGACTTGCTGGAACTTTCCACTTTCCAGCTCGGACTTGTGCAGACTCAGACGCACCAGTGTCCTTGTCCTGAGAAAAGACCAAAAGTAAATGTAAGGCATCTTTTTTTTCCCCACATGAATTTAAAACAAAAATATGACTTCATTTATTTATACTAACCTCAGAGGACATGATGGGTTTGGAACAGACACGAATCAAGCCCTGGTGCACTGAAAAAGAAGTAAAAGTGAAGCTAAATATACTTAGAAAATAAGAGAGAGACTGCTGTGACAAAGTGGTGAAAGGTAAATATGTGTCAAAACTGTGACTGTTAAACACATCAGGGTTTTACTGTAGCACCTGAAATGTTTATTCAACCGTTAGGGACCATTTTCTGTACATTTTTCTTTTTATTCAGTGATTATGTCTTTGTTAGAGATTATGTCATGAATTTCTGCAAATATGTTTCATTGACATATTTACTGAATATAAAGTCAGTTATTCCTACAGGTGCATTCTATTCTACATACATTTTTTGCACTCTCTAGAGATCCTTGAGCCAAAAATGTCCATGAACAAAAACTGCTATAAAACCACCATATATTAAATTTTTCTGCATAAATGTTTGCAAATCACTTTAGTTTTCTCAAAACCATCACATTTGTAATCATTTTCAGGATTTTGACCGTTTGCCAGTTTACAAAATACCAGTTTGAATATGCGATGCCAATTTTTAATAAAAAACAAAACAAAATATGAAGTATTTTCCATATTATACATAGTAAAGGGAAGTAGCCTGTAGAAATATCAAAAATTAACTAGAACACAGAATTCATTGCATTATTATTCCTTATGTGAGTTTAAAAATGTGGTTTCCAAGAACCTAAACTTTACCTTGGATTCTGAAAAACTTTGGAGCGTTTCCACTGAAATTACTGAAAAAAAAAACACCTCAGACTTTCCCTGAAAAAAGTTCTTAATAGTGGGGTAGGACTTTTCAGATTCTTGAAGGGTGGAGCTGTGTCCTGAAAGAACACCGATCGATTGGTGGAACACACAAGACTTCAAGTCTGCAACTTGAAACAACCGAGCCTCGTATCAGTACATTTTCAGGAACTTAAATAAATAAAATCCAAGTACTAAAAGTTCCTGGGAATGTTGGTGGAAAAGCGGCTACATCATAGCTTACGTACCCACAGAGCTAATGAAACTCCACAGTACAGGTCCTTTAGAGGCCATGGCCACCAGCACTTTAAGAATAGATCTGCAACAGGCGGTCTGCATCCTGTCACTGTACTGGGGGAAACTGTCGATCTGCACCACAAGAAGACGCTCCAGCAGTGGCGTGTACACCTCTGGAATCTGAGATATGAAGCAGAAATTACAAAAGGATTAGGGTGAGATTACTATTGACTCCTAAACCCACGATAAAGACATGGACTAACAACAAACCTATATTAATGAGTCTGTTACCTTATCCAGGTGAATGAGAACGCTGGCTATGGAGTCCAGGAAGCTGGGCAGCTGATAGGAGGTGTCGTCCTCCCCGTCAGACTCGGTCAGGTACATCTGCTTACAGCGTTGAATCAGCTCGGTGTACATCAAATCCACATCTTGAGGGCAGACCTTCTTACACGGCTACAGAACAGAAACAGCCCTTGTTACAAGAAGAACTACCAACTCACTGCATAGAAAACTAAAAGCAAACCAATACTGCAAAATAGGACCAATGCCCCTGTATCTCAGCGGCATGCTCTATCAAGAATCAGTAAGTTGAATTTGTTCTGGCACTATGATAGAGTCCTATGGTCTTGATGCAGTCTCCCAATAGAAAAGGGTGGTACTTCCATTGGAGGATAACTCAACAAATCAAATTAAAGGCCATATATCACTTCCTATCAGTGCTCAATAGCAACTGTATAGATTTTTAAAACCATTTCCACATTATAACTCATCAAAATGTAGACTATTACAAGTAAAGGCAAATGTTTAATACTTAAAAAAAATTGTCAAAATCTAAATTTCTCAAAACTGTGAACAAACTTTGTAGATAATAACCCCTGGAAGCTACAAAAAAATTTGAAATGACTCCAACCAGTAGTTTCGGAGAAGATTGTTGAACTCTAGACATTGATGACCTTGAGTTTGACTCTTCAAGATCACTCAAGGTCAAGAGTGATGGATCCAAATGAAAGTCCATATATGACTTCCTATCAGTGCTCAATAGTAACTATATTGATGTCTGTAACCATTTCCATGTTACAAACCATCAAAATATGGCCCATTATTAGTAAAGGCAATTTTTTTTTATATTTCAAAAATTCTCCAAAGGAAGCTATATATAAAATTAGAAATGAAGCCGCCCAGTAGGTTCGCCAGAGATGATATTTGAAGAAATTACTAATGAAGACGAAGCCGGATGCAGCGCCTTCACAATAGCTCATGGCCTATCAGCAGTGAGCTGATAAAATGATAAACTTGAATAAAACCACAAACATACAGCTGCAAATAATCCATATCCTCTTATGGCGATGGATAGCTCCTTGTGTGTGGAGTCCATGGTTTTAATGATGCCACAGAACTTCTGCATGAAGAACTTGAGTTTGCCTTTGTGCTCTTCAATGTTCTCAGCTACCAACATGGCAACCTGCATAAAAACATGAAGGCAAAAGCATTCAGAAAAATATTAGTTCTGTTTTATTACCCTTCATAAAGGCTGTCTTTGTGGTTTCTGAAAATCTCTACCTGTTTGAGGAAGGCTTCAAGCGCGTAATAACTCGTCTTCTTCATCTCGCCGTTGATGTGTCCGCAGAGCTTGGACATGACCTCAAACAGAGCTCTGTAGTGGTCCATGAGGCAGCTGCTGAACTGGGAAGCATGCCTCGCAAGCAATCTCAGACCAGCTGTTCAACACACACAGTCAAATATGAGGCATCGAAGAATTTCATCTTTTAATCGATTTGCATTTTCAACCGTTGTTCAAATAGAGGCTTACCGAAAGTGACAGCGTAGCGAGTCATTTCCATCTACAATCAAATACACAAACAATCAATTACTTAATGATATTGTATAGGATTACATTTAGTGTAAAAAGTGACATCACCAAGCAGGGTGTTCACATAGTATAATGGGATATGTAATAATATAAACCTGTTATTACCATGGTTACACACTCTGTAACAATTATATACTGTATGTAAATAAAAGAGTTTCATATTTACTTCTAATACTCACAGAAACTATCAAGTTAATGAGGTATTTTCCATAGATTAATAATAACACAGATCCAAAATTATGGATTTTATTTTGAAAATTACTGTCAGTGGAAGTGCAAAAGGTGAAAAAGATGAGAACCAACAAAAGGGACTCCCATATAAAGACAATACTGAAAAAATAGCTCTAAAATATTGATTTACAGTTCATTTTTGCATCAGGATAAAGTAAAAACCACCCAAGAAATAAAGTTATTTTACTGTAATGTAAAGTAGTGTGTGACCTGTCTTCATGAATTTGTTACAGTTCTTCACAGTAACTTTATTTAGGATATTCTGTGTTATACTGGCTGGACATCATTTATTTTAAGCTTTAGCACTACTTTTAACATTTGGAAACTTTCTTTAGTGTTCTTACTGACATTATATTTCACTAATTGACACAGATTCTCCTTGAAACTGCAGGAATCTCTTTAGTGACCCAGTGAATTTGAATGGTTTTTAAAGGTCTGACTTTCCCAAAATTTGTATTAAAATTCATGAAGTGCACATAAATATAGGCTCGATCAGTCATGTAACTGTCAAGTTTCTACTTAAAGTCTCTATCGATCTTTACCTGAGGGCTAATCGCTTTCAAGGTGTACTGAAAAATTTCTGCAGAAGTTGCTGGATCTGCAAACCACAGAGAAACACTAGTTATACCAGCTTAAAACAGATCATTTTTGCCTTGATCATGAAAAGGTCGGTCATTAAAAACACACAGATGCCCCACCTTCCTCCATGGTTTTAGTGAAGTTGACCATCAGAGCTGTTATTCCTCTCAAACATCCAGCAACGACAAACAGTTTTGGTTCTTTTGTTGAAGAGGTCATCTAAGACAAACACAATAAAACACCCACATGGATTATTTGTTGTGCTGAGTTCAGGAGAGAATGCATGAAAGCTCAATGACAAATCTGAAAAAAAGCCTGTGCTTAATCCAAACAAAATAGAGAGTGATTCTGTCTGTGTCTCATCTGTTGAACAAACCTGCTCTTTCAGCTCTCCGAGGTACGCTTTGTAAAGTTTGTCAGAGTTGTTGACCATCTCACTGGGGTGAACCTCTGCCAGAATGCCGAGCAACTCGTAGATTTTACCCAGAACTGAGAAAAAGAACAAAAAATGGTGTTTTTATTAAGTCAATGAAGTGTGTTGACCTCTCCTTCACCAGGATAGGCTTCAGCATGTGCAAGCAGTTCAGAAAATGAGTGAATGAATGAATGAAGTACATTGCAATACCACATTTTACTAAATGCTGTCATGATAAAAAAATAATCTTATCAGTTGAATTAAATGATTATCACTGTGGTTCAATAAATTATTATTTCTTTCAAGTATACAGGCCGATTATTGGGAAGAGTGAAAGCTGAAGAAATTAGATGATTATTTGTGGTTTTATATTAAGATGAAGATATGGCACCAAACATAATAAGACAAAAACATAGATGCAATATATTGAAATCAGGGGTTTCTCTACTATTTATAAAGCTGAGGAGGTGCACCTGTTTTGGGCGCCATCCACGCTAAATTAATGTAAAATCAATCTTGAAACCATCAAAACTAAACAAATTACTTTTCTCAGATCTAATATTTACAGATGGACTCAGTGGGCTTACTTGTCAAATAAGACTTTTTGATATCCATTTATAGTCTGATATAGGTTTTCCACACTCATACACACATCATGTAATTATCCAAAATAATGTGACATATTATTCATGTATATTATATTGAAAAAACTTTTTTTTTTCATAGGACAACCCTACCAACCCTTCACCCCTAAGTTGCTAAAAACACTAAAATAATCTATGATGTGAAAATTACAGGGAAATAACACTGCATTGAACTTCCACAAGGGCAACACTTTATCCCCCAGAAACTTAGAGAAACCCCTGAATTCACTGCAGTAATCACATTTGTGCTTTATGAACATGGTAAAAAAAAAATAAAAAGCCTAAATCACACAATTGTGAAAATTCTTGAGACTTTTCTTGTACAAAAACTGGTAAAAACAGCCTGTAACGTAAAAGATGCAACAAGATGAAAAAGACATATAAAGAAAAACAAGATGATAATGACATATGATGAGACACGAATGACACAACAAGAAGAAAACACTCCAGTTTCACTGATTTCATGATTTTGCGCTTAAATTTATGATTCTGAAGATTCTGAAGATCAAATCAAAATATTGTAAAAGAAGATTTCCAATCTGCATTACGGTCATAACATTTCAGATTTTGAGGAAAGTTCAAAACAATTACAGTGATAAAACAGTTATTTAAACATTAAAGTATGTAAAATTATGTAGAATTAAATATATTATCATTTTGTGTTTTAGCTGATACTGCAAACATAATAAACCTTTAGGACAAAAAAAAATCTATAAAGCAATTATTACATGCATTATTATTTATATAACCAATGATATCATTATTTTGTGGTAGTAGTTGTAGTGGGCATTTAGACATGGATTTTAATATAATGCAATAACAATAATTATCATTTTAATGTCCATTCTTGCTTTGTTATTTCAATCATTAACGGAACACACTCACCTGAATCTGGTAGTCTGTTCTTCTGACAAAGCTCACTGTAATATCTGTTGAATATTTCAGGGATTCTGAATTCTGCAGCAACACTGGAAGCCTTGGTAGTTTGGAGAACCTGTAAGTGTGTCCACATAAGAGATCCACTTAAAAAAACACAGTGGAAGTAAAACTCAACAGTCTGTAGTCTGTTTATAACATCATAACTAGTGTTGAAGAAGGATTCAGATAGAATAGAATAGAATAGAATAGAATAGAATAGAATAGAATAGAATAGAATAGAATAGAATAGAATAGAAT
>JAPTMW010000013.1:18991280-19002277 GCA_029822955.1 Ostorhinchus angustatus | reverse complement strand
CTAACAACATAACAGCAAAATTTTACCAGCTTCAGTTCTTCTTTTGTTTTGCATTTTATTATTCAGTGTTAAGACATATTTTCCATCACAACAAGAAATACTGAATCTAAATTCTGAGTGGGTCTTCCAGAAAAAAAAGTATATTTTAAATTACAGTCACGATAAATTGTAATTACTATAATGTAGCACTGGAATGTCTTGAAATGTGAAATGACTGAAAAAAAGACTGATTGTAGGAACAGCACTACTGCAATTCTTTCCCATATGGAAGGAAATGATATGTTGATTAAATCATAATTGTTGATATATAAAATATATTAATGGACAGTTACCACTTCATGCATCCATACTTCATAAATATATAAAAACAACAGAGCTTTGTTTTTTCTCCTGCTTTAATTGTTACATTAAATTAAAAACAAACACTATAATAAGAAATTATTCTAATTCTTTTTTTTTTTCTTTTTTTTTTTACAATTTGGTGACTAGAAGTGGACCTAACTCAAACCTTTGCTTCTTCTTTTGCTGATGCTGATTTTTAATTGAATCTTACCTGCTCTTGGCATAGTTTGACAGGCCACTGCAGAGAAACCTAGTACACCTAAGCCTGGCTGAACTGTATGTCCCAAACGTCTTTTTTTTTTTTTTTTGTTTTTTGAAAAAAGAAGTGAGTATGCTTCAGGGATTAATGTCATTTCCCATTTTAGCCAAGCACATGCTGGGAAAATAACTTCCAACGCACTTCTATGGTGATGACGCAGTTTGTAATACGTAATTAACCTTGTTAAATGTAAGTAATGAAGACAAAATACTATTGGTAAAGCAATAGTGTTCTATATTCACTTTAATCATTTTCCTCTGTTATAGTTCACTACATTTGCACACAATTTCCTACAATGAGAACGCTCAAATCTCATCTGCTGTCGTATTGATTTTCTGAAGTCTGGTACGGTAGCAACTTATGTGCTGACTGGGGTAAAATTTAAAAAAAGAAACGAGGCGGAGTGAACCGAATGTATTACATCCACAGCAGCCAGTACTTCCATAAAGAAGTGTTTGAGAATGAGGCCAGGTGGCATTGAGAGGATGAGGAGCAGTATCAAAGCAAGTCTCGAAGCCTATGTTAGCCATATCCTCAATAAGAAAGGAAAGGAGGGGGAAATCAGGAATTTCACACTTTACTGTATTTGAAGCTATATTCTGTCAGGCTTTCAACACATACAATGGAAAATAACTTTGTGCAATTCACTCGGTCTCATGGTGCACATCCTCTATTCATGAATACAGATCATCTTGTAACTTCAATCCCCAAAGGCGGTCCTCATTTTGAGCATTCAAACTTTACCTTCATTCCACTTTCTTTGTCAGCGTTTTTGGACTTGCAAAGAACATCCTGAAAAAATACGGACACCTAACAGTACCGTCACATATTCAACATCTTTAACCATGCAGAGAGAAGTCAGCAAGCTTACCTTAAAATGTACCACTTACCCTTTTTGGCACTACATCTGATTACTGTCTTTTATAGGGAGAAAGTGTGTTACATTGTGAAATAAAAGTACAATTAACAAGACAAGACACATTTTGTAAGAGACCACCCACACAGACCTCTATTAAGTCAGTTAAATGTCAGACCCACAGGAAGAAATAGAAAGGGTACTCATCCATCGGTGGACTTTGATAGGTGTCTGGCAGCTTGTATGCTCATTGGAATTTACAGTGACAGATGGGTTTAAACATAATATGTGTTGTTGGCAAATTGTATCTTCAGGAACTCAACTACCTCCCTAAGTTAGTAGATACATAAAGTTTGGGGAGCTTGGGGTGTTTACCATTTTGGTGTCAAAAGGATGGGTAAGAGAGAGGGGGAAGTTCTTTAGCAGTGTGCCGGAGAGAATTAAAAGGGTTGGAGGGTGAACGAAATCGGTTAGTACTTTTGTAAGTAAGGGAAAGTCAGACACAAAAATGGTTGTTAGTACAGTTACAACAAAGGTTTGATTCAAACAGTAGATTAGTAACACGCTTGTTTTAGTAAATTTAGTCAGAGTGGTAGGAAGACGTGAGGATTCTTTAAAAGTCCTCTGCACTTTGATTGCTCAAATCAGATCCAGATTTGGACTGAATGTGTTATTTCAAGTGACAGGGTTTGTTTTTGTTAAGAAGAAACAAAATGAATCCATCCAAGCTAACAGGGTGACACACAAGCCATGCACTTAAATGGGAAGATGACAGGAAGTATGGGGATGGAGGACAGAGTCCATTAGACACAACACAAACAGACCGACTATTAAACAAAAAAAGAAACACAAATAAACCATCTGGCAGGATGCATTAAAGTGGGAACATGATGGGGAAGTAAATATAATTGCACGGCACCACAACACCAGACAAATGAAAAAAGGAACAAAGCTTTCAATGTTAGGGGGTTTCTTTGGACAAGAATGCAAAAAATTGTTATTGAAAACTAAAGTAAAATGATATTTTAAAACTACAAAACACGTGTACAACAGACTGACACGCGCTGGGCTAGAGCAGCAGTAACACCCTGTGAGGATGCTGATGAGAAGACGTTCTAGCCGATAGGAACATGCAGACTGGGTGCAGGAATACAACCGCTGGATATTGTAAGTTAGGAAGGGCAAGTGGGACAGGATGGGTCGAATGTCACCAATCACGGATGAAATCAACAGATATGAGAGGGTTTTTTAAAGAATAGGGAAAACTAAGAGGGAAGAGAGGGAATCCCTGTCTTGGTGAACAGAGTAATTATCTTTGATGGCAGGATATATGTTAGCCTTAGTATTCCTGTCCTCCATCTGACAGAAGAAAACATTCATTCTTATTCAGTACTGAGCGCCCCTGCTACAATTTCACTCCAATATTTCTGATGTAAGCTCAAATTACTTCATGACTTTTGTGAACTTTTAGAGTCAGTCAGTCATAACTGGAAACAGGGACTCCAACATCAGACTCATTCTTTACAGAATCGGTCTATTCACCAAGAAAAATGAAAGTCAGTCTCCCCTCTTCATTTTTTCCCTTTTGTTTCAGCAAGATAAGGTGTGAGGTCATTATTCATTTTAGTAAGTTAATTTGGTTAAGTTAAACTTAGAAGTAAAAAATGAAATTAAAGGAAAAGGAAGAAAGAAAACAACAAGAGGGTGTGGCTAACATGTTTTATGGCCATATTGATTATATTAGGACAATTGATATATGTATGTATATATGTTAGCCATGATATATACATATACATATATACTCAATGCAATCTGTTTCTTAAAAACAACAAAAAATTAGGAAGTGGGGTAAGGTCTCTTCATGCAAGGGGTGAGGCCAGTAAAGTATAATAAATATAAGTTAGTGTTAGTGTTAATGAGGGATCGAACACACACAGTTCAGACTGTTCCAGACAGGTCCACTTATGGTCTGCAGCAATGGGCAGAGTGTCACTTACAAATTCAGAAAAGTCCAGTGAAAACAAGTAAATCCCAATCATCTCTAGACTACATGCTATGTGTTGGGTGTGAGGTCCCTGTAAAATGTTAATCAGAACATTTTAATATTTATAACACACCTGATTACATAAACACCTCAAATTATTTACATCCCCAAATTGTAGGTTAGTAAAGCTGCAATTGCTATTTTATTACCAATTTTATTTTATTACAAGCTTTCATCAGCATTTCCGGTTTTGTAATCTCTGCACCTGGTTTCAAGGGACTGTTGCCACCTTAAAACACTTTATTGTGTACATGTGTGTGTTAGAGATGGAGTGTGTTCAGGTGCAGGTCTGAGATCAGTTCCATTCTGATCATAAATCAGTCTAAGGCCGCTAATGGGATCAAGCCCTCATTTGAGGCCTACTTTACAGTGAGGGCTTTGGCCACTAAATCAAGAGTAGTAAATACTCTTCATGACTCCATAAACCACACGATGGCAAGTCTAGATAGCTCTATAACAAGCTGAACAGCTCCAGCCAAGGCAACGCAGTAAGATGGCTTATTCACTGCTGTGGTTCATATGTTATTAAAAAGTTAGGAAAATAAATGACACAACAGTCAAGTATTTTTGTTTTACTTCCTCTCACTGGAGATGCCATAGGCGGGACATATGTCTGCCTGGGATGTCTGCTGTGTATGCTCACTTCATAGGGTTCTTCTGAGAAAATAAAACTGGGAGGAAACAGGGCAAAAATAAATAAAAAAAAAAAACAATATATATATATATTTTTTTTTTTTAAATACTTTTGTAATAGTCAATTTAAAATATGTTTTGCATTATGATTCTTTATTTCTTCATACGGATAGTGTTTATAGTACGAGAAGAATAACCAAAAAAAGAAAGAAAAAGGGAAAGAAAATAAACAGCAAAATAAATAAGACTCAAATCTAAATTGACACTTTTGGGCAGACCTCTTTGGATGTATACCGTTCTTTTCAGGAGGGGGAAAACTGGATGGCAATAAAAAGCAATAACATATATAGAGAGGGCTAAAAGAAAAACAGAGAGGTGGAGTTTTTCAGCTACCTTGGAACTGATGACGGATTGTACTTTCAGTAAAGCAAACAGAATAGAAAGAGGTAACGGAAAACCCAGGGCAAACCAAAGTATAAGACAATTAGAATGATATCTACCATATAATGCAGTTTGTTTACCATAGCGTGTCCAATGCCTGCGTGCTTCAGGAGAAAACAGGGGGAGGAGAAAGAAAAAAAATGACAAACCTTAAACTCAAGAAAACACACCTCAACCCCCAAAAAGTGGGAAAGAAAAAATAAATTGCCTTTTGAAAAACCAGCTTCTTTTTAGGTGTTGTTTCTATGCAAAAATTCAATGTGATTGTAAAATATGGCTAAAAAAAATGTATTCTCCTTTTGTTTATGTTGTAAAACATCCAAATAAAGAAATAAAGAAAGCAACTGTAACTACGTAGATTTTAAGGGTCATCTACTAAAAATCATAAAAAAAAACGTAATAAAAGGATAACAATACATTTGTTAGTATGTAAGTCGCAAGTTAAGTAGAGAAAACAACAGATGGTTCACATTCCGTGAATGACACAGTGTTAGTTGTTAAAATCATAAAAGGTAAGGGAAAAGAAAAATTCACCAATGAAAAGAATCAAATTGGAAGAATTCAGAAGCTTGTTGTTAGTAAAAGAGACAAGAGTTAGCAAATCAACTTCCACAGAGGGGTTTTGGGTAGTTTTGACAGGGATGCTAGTTTTGAGAGTGGAAGGGAATGAGGGAACAGTACATCAGTTTTGGGATTCACTGTGACAGACTAATCTGGTCAGTGGGCTTGGCTGCTAGCAAGAACTTGTCCGTTTCAAAGTGTTGTTTTTAATACTGGGCAGGGCCAATCATATTGTGGTGACCTATAAAGGAGCAATGTTTTCCCCAAGTTCTCCTTATTGGACTACCATGACATATATCGGATAAAACCGAAAATAAATTATTGCACTGTAAAAAGGAACAAACATCATCTGACGATGAGTACTGTGTTACGGTTAATGCTACAGTGCATTTCCATCTTTGTAGACTATGGTGAAACATCAGCGACATTAAGAAACCGGAGTTAAATCTGGTGAAAGAAAGACTGCAAGTTTGAAGAGCAAAGAAACAAAGACAGAAAGGAATCATCTAAGTTTTCTTTGACGGCTCTGGTATCTGCTGCATCCTGAAAGAGAAAGAAATGTTGATTCAGTCATTAAGGACATTTCTAGTATACGGAGCAATGCTCACTGCCCCTAGGGAGAAGGAAACCTCATTCAAGTCAATAGATATGCATGTTATGCCTACCTCGTGTTGAATTCTGTGTGTGAGCCCAAGTGATGGTTTCTTTCCCCAAAAGGTACAGAACAGAAAGCTTTGAAGCTAATTTACACAGCAATACACTATAAGGAATGCCAGGCTTTATATGTTGCTTTCTATGGTGCTTTAAGATTCTCCGGGCATTTGGAAGTGACAGGACTAACAGATGAAATAGAGATGTGTCCTGGATATTCCCTGAGGACAAAGTGGACATCTAGAGGACATCTCATATCTTGATTATATCTTGAAAGATCTAAGATTCTCTCCTGCTGTAGGTAACCATATTTGACAGCAAAAAAGACAGAATGTATGGGGACACCTGTCATGTCACATATTAGGACGCCAAGGGTTAAATTTAACAGAAATGCATCAGTCTGAGTGTGTCTTGGTCTATTTACCCGAGAGAGTAATATTACATGCACATGCCAGTACTGGACTTTTATATCAGTATGTTCATGCTCAATGTACTCTGTATGAGGGGGTTTATATACAATATGTACAATAATGCATGCATGTGGGATGAGATATTCTGCCTTCTGTGTGGGGGCAGATTCCAAGTAGCGACCATAAACAAAGTCCTCCCCTTGGGGCTAATGGACCATTTTGAAGCTTCATGTACACCCACTCTTCGAGGTCATGAGAAAGTGCTGCCACCAGTCCCCCACTTTGTCTGATAACCCCTCTAACACCATTAATTAAGTAAATTAAAGATTCAGTGGTGGGTGTGTATTTGCATATCTATACCACGCTTCACTCCCATGTCTCTGACAAAAACAATAGCTGATAAATCAAAGAGCAGATATGCCAAGAAGCGCTAACAACTGGGAGCGTGACACGGCTTTATTACGTTAGACGAATGTACCCTTACAAAGGTGACAATGACTGTAGGCTTTTAAAAGCCCATCGAAAAGGCAGCGATACAACACAGCGGAAGAAACCAGAGATTATTAAGTGCGACGGTTAGAATTCTGTAGGTTTTAGATCCCGTCGGCATTTGATGTTGGGACTTATCTCGCTATCAGTTCTTTGACAGATCAGCCTTGGGAAGGTGGAGAAAAATTCATCCTTTAAAAATTGCCGATGATCTTTGAAATGACATGACAAAGTGACTGCAGTGAGTGAAAAGATTACTGATGGAAATGAAAGGGAGAGATTGCATTTTCTAAGTTCCTGCATGTATGAGCAACTGTGTGTCTTCCTGCCAGTTGGTTGTTTCATGGACAGGTCTACCATGATTTTTCTGTAGAGGAATGAATCGATGGAGCAACTAAACAATCACTGATAAATACCGACTGACCAAATGACAACGAAGCAAATTACGTAAAAAAAAAAATAATGTAGCTACTGTGCATATCTAGAAATAGATGCACAACAACTGAATTTACCCTAGAAATTATTATGAAAAGCATGAATGTGTTTGTATGACTGACGGAAATGACATTTTCTGCCTCTTCTTGTTGGGCTTTAAATAGAAGCACCTGAAACTTACTTTGTCATATCATATGGCTTGTTAAATCACCTGCAATCTTGGGTTCAGTCTTTCCAGTAAATGGAGAAATGACATGCATGGAATAAGAGAAATGTAAAACACCATAATCTAAGTGAAATGAAGAAAGAATGGGACAAATGCTAAATGAATAAAATGCCAGCACAGAAGGAAGGAAAACAAGTGAACTGATTGAAACTCATGTGTGAAAGCAGATGTGGAGGAGATCTAGAGGCAAAGTTGTTATACAAGTCAGACTTTTTACTATAGGCTTAAAAAGTGTAAGCACTGGAGCTCTATTGTGAAGATCAATCGTGCAGAAAATTAAACTTTTGTCCTATTTTCGTTATCAAACCACTGAAAGAATGGTGTGGTAACTAGTTGGTTCAAAGGATTTGTCAAGATTTTCCAGTTTTGTTCTACTCTTAAGTGCACAGTGCTAATGCTGGATCAAGGCAAATAAATGCATGGCTACTTCTACGTTAACTAACTCCGTGGCAGGAATCACCCTCTCTGTAAGCACCAATAACTGTATTTTTGGAGGAAGAAAAGTAGCCAGGCCAGCCATCCGTCTTTCTCAATGAGAAATCCGTCTGGAATCGCGGAGCTTGAATCCAAATATGAAAGTGGGACTAACGGGCGCCGAGTAAACCAATCACAGATAAGACGGACGTGATGCTTTTGTCAGAGAAACATAAGAATACAGGGTGTAATCTGTAATTCAATCCTTATTTTTGAACCAAGTAAACAACAGTTGTAAAGAGATTTGCGGGCTTGGAACTGACTTAGACTCGTGACAAAAATAAATTGGTGTGTGTGACGCATTGCGAAACACCCGCCCCCCAGATTTGTGATTGGTTCGGTACAGAATAGATCGTGCATATTTCACAGCGACTGGCCCAATTCCAGACTGTTCCAGACTGTTTTCTCAGTATCGAATACACTGAGAAAATTGGACGGATGGCCAGGCTAGAAGAAAAGTCCTTACTGCTGATATGTTTTGCAGATGCAGAAAAAAAAAGAGCACTGCATGATGTACATGTAAAACTACCCAAAATACATATAACTATGTACTTTATGTAACTATAGCCTGCACTAAAAATAATACTCTACTACAGTAAATTTCCTCTTTCATGGACTGTGCTATTTAAAACTTTACATCAATCCCAACGTGCCCAGACCCCTGCAGAGACAGCACATCACCCTCTCTGTAATTGACCCATGTGGGAAAATGAAGGCTGTGAATGCCGATGTTTGCTGATGGAGGATGACGCTCACAGTCATGTAAACAACCACCGGGCCCAGGCAAACAACTTTGTGCTGCATCTGTCTCAAAGGCCCCCCTGGGCTAGGAAATTTCCATGTATTAAATATTGGGGGATGGTGCAGGAAACAAGGGTGGGTAAGCTAATGCTAATACTGTTAACATAGGGATTGACTGTGTGTGTTCTGTTTACTTCACAGACTGGCGTAGGAGTTGACATGGCTTTGTCAGTGTGTGATGACCTGCAGGATGGCAGCTAGAGGTAACCAACAGATGAGGTGATGCCTTTGTTGAGCTGCTGATCTTTTACACACTTGTCACGGTGACCATTACTGAACTGTGGCCACCAGAGCATAAACTGGATAAATATTTAATGGCATAGCTGTGAAGATGATCAATGGATTGTGCAGCGGAGCCAAGATTCTCAGTCCAGATAAATTTATCATTGTAAATGAGAAAGTGCTAAGACTGATGACCGTTCTCCTTTGAAGCTGCAATTATTTCCCTTAGAAATAAGTAATAAAAAGTGATTTTATCAAATATTATAAGGAAATAGGAGTGGAGACAATGGCTGATCTTTGAAGTCAGGCCAAAATTCTCAGGCTGAATTAAAGCTGCAATGTGTGATACTTTCCTTTATCATTACTGGTTTAAAAAAAAATAAATAAAAAATCAATGATTACCTTTGAGCATATTGTAATTAAAGTGGTTTGTGAAGATGTGAGTTTTCAGGCTATAGAAAATCTACTGTGATGAAGGTTTTTGGCTATTCTTGTGTGTTTTCAGCCTGGTATGGGTGGTTAAATACACGACAGACAGCTGGAATTACCAATCACTGATCAGATTCTATGTGGCATGATCTGGTATTGATTCTCTGCTCAGCGCCATGTCTTGACACAGAAGTTTGAAAAAGTGGGTTCCCTTTTCCATAACTGCAAGAAAGGGCTTTATCTACATTTATATTTAGTCTTTTAATGGACAGGGGAGAGAGCTGCAGTACGAAGGTGTGTATTTTTAGACTGTTTTTTTTTTTTTTTTCCCTGTGATTTGAGCTTTTTGCTATGAGGAAAAGATGCACATGGAAATTCAATATCTGCAGTAAATATGGAAGTAGGAGCTCATTTTTTTTTTTAAGTTTGAGAGGAGGCACATACTATATATCAACAAGCCTTGGTACATGTGAGCTTTAACTGGTGTCCCTTTTTAAGACAATCATGCTGTGGGTGACTGAGTGATATGGAGGGGAACTGGGCTTGGTTTCAGAATAGCTCTTTCAGGTACATTTGCTTCTGCATTCGTTCCAATCATCCAACTTTCACTCTTGTCCACCTCTGTCTATGTTTGGCTCCAAGTAATGGAAACTGGCAGACAGGCTTCAGGTGTAAATATAAATGTCACTGCAATTATGCCAGAGAGGAGACTGCAAACAAATAGTGTGTGAGGGAGAGCGCTTATAAATATGTGTGTGTGTTTGTGTGTGAGTGGAAATGGCAGTAGAGCATACTTTACTATGTATTGCAATGCAGATGGCCATGACTCCCTCTCTCTGGTGTGTCTATTTTACCACCTCTGATTGACAGGCTCCCTGTTTGTATGCCGGCCTTTGTTTCTACATATAGAGATCTGGCCAAGTTCAATCTCAGCCCAGAGTGTGCAACTACTTACACTATACGGTGTTAAATTAAAGATTTATAAACAAAACTAAACTGTTTTAATAGGTTTTTTTAGTATCTTACATGGTTGTTTACTCTACTTTTCATTTTTATGAATAAATAAATAAATACATAAATAAGTAACATACATAGAACTGGCCACGGGCTTATCAGAAACACTGCAATTTAACAGCACGCAAATCAAATACTAAACATCTCCATTTAGCTTGTAGTGCTGCATTTTGATGATTTGTGTTAAGACTTGAACACAGTGATTTTCATGTTTTGGAGAGAGTAGACGTTTTTCTTCCTGTTGTTATATGTATGTAAATGTGGATACACTTTGTTAAGCCGAAAAGGAAAAGTAATAAGCCCTTAGCCTCGGCAGAAAGTGTTATTTCTACTGAGGGCAAACAAAGGAAAAACACAGTGAGTCTATAGCTGGGTTTCTATTACCCTCAGAAATATGCAAAATGTAAATTGTGCAATAGAAAAGTAGTAATGGAAATGTCAAAATGTCGCAAAAAAACGGTCAAGATCACAAAAACGTTTTTACGCTCTCATGAGGTGGTTTTTGAGATGTTTCCATATAGAAGTTATAGCGTAAAAATGTAATGGAAACACATTTTGCGCACTTTCATACATCTGTGAACGATGGCCTGCCAAACATCTCACCTATGACCCTGGACTCAGAACAGGTGGTTCGTTTTTCTGCTTTGGTGAATCACCTTCTCTGCTGGAGACGCTCCTCTTCAGGGACCTTAAAGAGGAACTTCCTTTTA
>JAPTMW010000013.1:18691938-18703539 GCA_029822955.1 Ostorhinchus angustatus | reverse complement strand
TTAGGACACCTTATATTTATTCTTATTCTCACTACCGTAATTTTACCATGTCTTTTATTTTTATCTACAACTTTGTACAGCACTTTGGGCCCTTTGTGTTGTCATAAATGTGCTATATAAATAAACTTGAACTTGAGTAACATGAGATTGACATTGAATGCTGGAGTACATAAATAAAAATGTTATTTATGTTTGCTTCTGGACTTTGCAATTTTCACAGGATAGATATGATGAATAATATATGCGTGGATTATGTATTGCTGAAATATATGTATTATTGAAATATATGAAGAAATAATCATGATGTTATATAATGTTGGGTACCAATCAGAGTTAAGTACCTTGAAGAACAGTGAGATATCCTTAAATCTCACATTTATGTTAGGTTTATCCAGTTGTATTCATAGGACACAGTGCTACATTATGTCTGTTTTAAAGTGAAGTTTTTACGAACCTCTAAACAGATTTGCAAAGTTGGGGAAGGTTCATTAGCTTTTTTTTTTGCCAAGAAAGAACACCAGCTTTGCTTTATGTAATATCCATGAAAATAAATTATTTGTTTAGTCATAATATACTGTATTGGAGCTAATACATCCCTGCTCTGAATCACCAGTTAAATTGAAATCATCATTCGTGACATTGTCAGTATCCGCCAAGAAATTTAATTTAAACACGTTACAATGACCCAAGAAGACACTGACTATTGTGTCTAAAATTAGTTTCTCTCGCCTCTTTGCCAGTCTCATCTGAGTAAAACAAGCATGGAATTAGATAAAGATACATGCTGCTTCCTGCTGAGACTCAAATTAATTCTATTTTACCAGCTATTGTGTGTGAAAACAGCCTTAGCTGTTCCACTCTTTACAGATATTTGAGTTGAATAGGGTATGTCAAACACAATGAGCTGCCGTTTGCTCAAAGAAACACAAAGTGGAGAAAATTGTGTGCCATGGTAGTTCACCATTTTACACCTCTTTTTTTCTTTAAAGGTTTTTATGACCTTTTTTGTTTCAAGTGTGAGGGAAGCAATTTGATATGTATGGTGTATGTTCAGTGGACTAAATGATTCACAACATGCAGGCCGCGGTTTGTGGTCCATATGTGAAATCTTGCAAGTATTATTACACATTCACAGATCTTGACACAAAATATGCCTGTTTTTGAGTAGTGTGTACATGTAGATGTGTTTTCCCTGTATCTAGGATAGTGCTCATTCAAGCACTCTCTTTTTTGCATAATTTTCTCTCAGAAACTAACTACTATTATGACTGCAGCAGCCTAAATATCACATTGTGCTACCTTTCCATTAATCTTCCCTGGAGCTATATCACTCACTCATTAACATCCTGCTCATGATCTGTTATGGAGCAGATTACTCTACGCACTACTGCCATTAGAGTATTTCAGCAAATGTCCTCCTCCATGAATAATTGAAGGATATTGAAGTTTGAACTAGTGCCTCGGGCGGAACAGGCATTTGTTTTGATCTGCCAGGGTCTTTTTACAGTAGCTGCATTGGCAGGCTTTTCATTGCTATTGGCAAACAAGTATGAAATATCAGCAGGGATGTTGGAGACTGCAAGCAAGTTTTGTTACAAACACACCACGAAAATACAATGCAAGGTCACTGAAGGTTATGTCGATCCAACTGGCTCATTAAAAACCTCTGTATGCACCATTTTCATACAGTTTTGGTTCTCACAGTAGTCAATAATGCACACTCCAATGGTAATTGAGCAACTTAGCTGTTCACTGCCTAAAGGAAGATAAGAAGACATTTTCTGCTCAGAATTTATATTCATGGGTCATACAAGTTGCCCTTAAGTTCTGCACAATCAGTGTTTTGATCACTGTAAACTTGTGCTACATGTAATATTCTCAAAGATTTTTAGCAGAAATAGATCCAGTTCAACCATATTTTACGAATTTTTGAATTTTATGAATTAACAAGGTCCTTCAAAGGAGAGTAAAAGTAAATACCCTGCATGAAAAGTCAAAATCCCAACCCTACTAAGTAAAAGTGCCTAAGTGGCATCAAAGTAAGTAGTTAAAGTATTAGAGTGAAAGTACTAGTTTGCTGCCTGTGACTGATATATTATGATATCTGACATGATTAGATTATTAATAGAAAGAAGAAACACAACGTTCTGATGCATAAGTCTGTTTTCAGTTTACTAAAATTTTTTCTAATCTTTGATTTTGGGTGAGATATTGGATGAAGTAATGACAAATTTACAGTAAATAATGACTGTTTAATGGAAGTGTTCTCATTTGACTACACACTGCTTTTTGTAAAAACCATAAAATGTGTAGTTTTAAAGGTTTGTTATCAGTCCTGTAAAACCTTCATCTTAATTAAGTAAATAAGCTGTCAGACAAATACAGTGTAGAAAAAAGTATAGAGTTTTTAAAGGTGAGGTATAAGTTCCTCATATATTGTCCTTGGGTACAATACTTGAGTAAAAGTACTTGGTTACATTCCACTGTTTCACTCCTTGGCTTCATACTCCTTTCCTTTCTCCCTTAGGAAAAGGAAGATTCTTTCGCTTCCGTTTCCCAGCCTTACCTCTCCTGGGAGTCAGCAAACAGTCCCTTCCCCAGGAAGATCCTGATGCTGTTATGGTGGATTCCCCTCGCCACAGCGATGGTTCGGTGGCTACGCGTGACTACCAACTTCCCACTACACGCGAGA
This sequence comes from Ostorhinchus angustatus, assembly GCA_029822955.1. Classification (NCBI taxonomy): domain Eukaryota; kingdom Metazoa; phylum Chordata; class Actinopteri; order Kurtiformes; family Apogonidae; genus Ostorhinchus; species Ostorhinchus angustatus. The sequence goes on along the minus strand of JAPTMW010000013.1, from coordinate 18,700,847 downwards.
GCTGCAGTCCTTCCTACGCTAATGATACCCGTGCCCTCATTGGTCCTAGCCACTGTTCCACCCCTGTGTCTGGCCCTTTGGACCACTCATCACCCAAAGGCCCCTGGGACAGGATATACCCAGACCAGCCTGTTGCCCAGACCCCGCACCATAGCCAGGAGGACACACTCATCGCAGCCCCATCTATTGCAGGCCTCACTCCAACTGCCTCCAGAGAGAGTGTGTGTAGTATTCGCAGAGCGTCCTCTGTGCATGACATGGAAGGTTTCGGGTCAAACTCCTGTAAAATGGCATTCAGGGACCGACATGCCAGTGAAGGTAGGAATCTACTACTCTACCACACCAATCTGCAGTTACAGTTGTTCAAGTTGTAGTTTCTCATCATTGTATGTATTTTATAACATGATAATGGTATACACCATAATGTTGTATGCTGCACCTCACCAAATGTGATTATTTTCTTCAGATCAAAGTTGTATATAAACAACTACTGAGACAAACTATGAGACAAACTTCAAAACAGAAGACTCAACACAGCAATATTAAGATTCTTTCTTTGAGTTTTCAAGTCAGGACAGTAATGCTGTGTTTAAAATACAGTGTGCAAATGTCTGGCAATCATTTATCAAAGATTTTACTTTAGCTAAATGATGGCCAAGAGGTTTTAAGATGTATTAACATATTAAAACTTACAGTCCAAATCAATTTCCGAAAGGCCGTAGGATGCATGAGGTTTCAAAAGCAAGATCCTGCAGGACACTTCAAGAACAATCCTATTAAAATGAATCCAGATATTTAACTTCGTGGTAATGGTGATTATTTTTATGTATATCACAATGTTCAGTAAATTTAGCTATGAAATATTATAACCACACTGATAAAGTAAAAAAAAATAAATAAATAAAATCTGCCAATTAACCTCTTCTCAGAGCTGCTTGGGATGTTCTTTTTGTCTTCATGGTGTAATTATAGCCAGGGATACTGATCAACCAGTTACTGAACCGTAGATCCACAGGTGTCTTTATACTACAATCACTTGAGACACATTCACTGCACTCAGATGATCTCCATTTCACTAGCTGTGAGACTACTAATACAAATTGGCTGAACTACTGTTGAATTAGGTCAGTCAGGGGTGAATTTATCTCCCCTTCGATATTAACAAGTTCTTTAAATGTAAAGTTTAGTTACAAACCCAAATTATTAACTATGTTGTCTATAATTCTATTTATAAAACATTAGAAGGGAATTGTACAGTATGTATCTATGTAAGATTTAAGTAATTTTAAGAAATTTGGCCATTAAAGTCATTCTTTAAGTAAAACAGTTTTTTAACTCTATAATAGCATGATACTGGTCAAATCTTGTTCAGTATTAGCCGGGATGTCTTGTTGAGTTGATGACCCAGTGTAGAAATAATGTTGCAAGTAGACACATCACTATTATCACATGGTATACACTATCATATCAACCAGCTCTACTCATTTTAAATTGGCACACTTTCAGAAAGACTGTTTCTCTATGATGTGGGTGATGACAAATGTTGGACCTGTTTCTGTCTCAGATGTTGTATTACATACTGGGAAAAAAAAGGATTTTTTTAAGAATTTATTACTCATGACAAACATCTTCTGTAATTTAACTATTCATTATAAGCTCAGATGCTTAAACTCCCTTGGGTCTCAAATTACAAGATGCAAGATTTGACAGGTCAGTCTTAATCTCTATTATACTGAATTACCATTTATATTCTGAGTTATTGATCTTCCCCAGAGTATAAATCACTCATTAGCCTTTTGGCCCTCATTTGGCCAAGGGTAGAAGTGCCCCAGACTGGCCTGGATTCCTCCATGCCAGGCAGCCTACCAGCAACCCCCTTATCTACCATTTTCATTCAAATAGCTCCCAGTGGCTGACACTATAATATGTCTACTTCACAGTAATGAATTGTGCATAGGGACAGCAGCGGGGGTTTAATGCCAGCCCCCATTTGTCATTGTAAAAATTCTCCTCTCTCTGCCACCCCCTTTTTCTTTCTTCCTCAACGCTGTGTTGCTGCACTCATAGACAATGGTCGCAATATCAAAGGTAACAGTAGCCTGCTGCATCTTGAGCTAAAATCTGGCACGTTTATTGAAAAATACATGTATAAACCATACAAAACCTGCTTGCTGCATGACTTTTTCACATGGCTCTGGTCAATGTTGAATGCAAATGCCTTGGTAGATGACTGACAGTGTGTTTGTAAGGTCGTGGGCCCGGGCCTCAAAACACTGGCACAGCATATAATGACTCAGTCTCAGTACACATGACCTGCTAATCCCGAGCCAGTCACCTAGGGGATGGCTCAGTAAAAGCTGCACTGACCTATGCACGCACTTGCATGAAGCAACACATTAAGTCTCGCTCCTGTATTTTCTCATTGAAGAAAATCAATGGAGCTTTTCAAGATGATACCTCCCACTGCCTAAAACCTTCTTTTTCTTCTAGTCAGCTTCTGGTTCGCATATGCCATGCCTTGCTAAATAAATCTGATTAACTGTTTCCATTTGAAGCCTGTATGCTCACTCTTTTTGTTTAAATGAACTGCTTTGCTCATGGTGCATGGATTTCACAACATTGTATCATTGAAAACAAACTATTACATCAGTGAAAATTATTAGATCATCTAGAAAGGTTGAGGTGTCAGTGTTTAATTGTGAGACATTCCTAAAACTTAACTTATGAAGTGTATGTTTTCCTATGTGCAGATATTATAGATATTAAAATGTGATGCTTTTTCCAGAGCAGTATTTTTCTGCCACACTGTGATGTTTCAAGTGATGTTGTTTATTGTCCTAATGCTGCGATCCCAGCACCCCTCCATAATTCCACTTTCCCCTTTACTCCCTATTTCTTCTTTCTCCTGAACTGCTAGTGTCTCGCTCCTGGATGGCTGGGGGTATGGCTTCAGCTTTTCCTTTAAGTTTTTATGACTGCAATGATGTATCCTTACTGTGGCATGTATTGATGCTGCGCATGCAATCGCTCATCCTCAGCTGTCTGTTTCTCCGTCCTTGACTCTCAATCACCGTACTGTATTTTGTGAAAAGGGGGGAAAAATACTGCAACCTTCCTCTGCTGGCTCACACAGCTGAATCAGCAATTCTCTCTTTTTCAGTTTTTATCACTTTCATTGGATACATGTCAGTGTGTGCAGTACTGTTGCATATTGTTACAGTGTTGAATGCTTTCACAAGAAGCCAGGAAGTGAGTTTCAGACTTTACTAGTAACCGATGTAATGATGCCCCGCTAAAATCCAGACACTCATCAGACAGATAGACAGTTTGACTTAATGTGTGAAGTTGCATTCTTTGATTGTGCATTAAATCATTCTTTTCTTTCACCAACAGTGTTCTTCATTATCTATTAATGAGAAACTTTGAAAAGCCTGTTCATTCTAGACAGGTCAATCAGAGGCTGTAGAGTTTGTATTTCAGTATCTCGGTGTTGTGTTGTGGTTGAACTCACTCCAAACTAAGGGCCACTCCATGCTCACAACCCATGTCACAACAATCAAAATGAACACTAGACCGTTCTCTGATGTCCTCAATTCAGACCGCCTATTACATCAACAGTGGCCCAGCCAGTGTGTAAAACATGAGGGCTTTTAATGATGACATCCCCTCTTTGTCACTTTCTCTTTCAGGACCACTCAGCCAGATCAAGTCAAGTCTGCTCGGCTCCACCTCAGACTCCAACCTCAACAAGTACAGCACCATAAACAAGATACCACTCATCACACTTAACTTTTCAGAGGCCAACAATGAGAAAAAGTGCCCCTCTCCTCCATCGTCTGAGAAAACAATCATCGCCCCTAAGGTCAAAGATCGAACACACAATGTTACAGACAAAGTTACACAGGTAAGGCTCTCTGTAAAAGTTTCTGGATTTCTGAAATGTTACCTTTTCATAATGACGGAATAGTCAACTTTTTGTCCATATTTCTTTTCTCAAATAAATCCCTCCACAATACAGTGGCTTGCAAAAGTATTCAGAACCCATTGAAATGTTCCACATTTTGTCATGCTATGACCACAAGCATAAATATATTTTATTGGAATTTTATGTGAAAGACCAACACAAAGTGGCATACATTTGTGAAGTAGAAACAAAATGATACATGGTTTTAATATTGTTTTGAAAATAAAAAAAACTGAAAAGTGCAGTGTGCAAAAGTATTCAGCCCCCTTTTCTCTGAGTGCAAACAAAGTTGCCTCATGATTGCTGAATAATTGAATGTTGACCAAATGACTAAATAGAATCCACCTGTGTGTAATCTAATCTCAGTACAAATGCAGCTGCTCTGTGATGACTTCAGAGGTTTGTTAAGAGAATATTGAGGAGCAAACAGCATCATGAAGTCCAAGGAACGCATCAGACAGGTCAGGGATAAAGTTGTGGAGAAATTTAAAGATTAGTAAAAAGAAGTAAAAAGATTTCCCAAGCTTTGAACATCTCAAGGAGAACACTGATCAGAGATGCAGCCAAGAGGCACATGGTGTCTCTGGGGGTGCTTCTCTTCAGCAGGGACAGGGAAGATGGTCAGAGTTGATGGAAGATGGATGGAGCCAAATACAAGACAATCTTGGAAGAAAACCTGTTGGGGTCTGCAAAAGACTTGAGACTGGGGCGGAGGGTCACCTTCCAGCAGGACAACAAGCAATCACAATAATGTTTGATAAACTTATCAAATAGATAAAGTAGGTGTCAGCCATGCAAGTTGTCAACCACAACCTGAAAATGAGTAACAGTTCAAAAACACAGAAAGGAGTATTTGGTTGCAAACCCAAGTTCTATGGCGTTACTTCTGCTGCATTGAGCATGATATTGACCAACAGATAGTCAACAGTCTCTTCATGTGAGTCAGCCAGTGTATTGAACTGAAATAAAAAGACACTCTAAAAGTCATTTTTCTTTATACCCCCGCCTCTAAATTCCATCTGTGCATCCCAGTGAGATTTTTGTCCAAACCATTTCTTGAAGACTGTTCACCTGATTCTTTTCAAATTGTTCTTTACAGGTGCCTTTCTCTCATTTATTTTATTTTATTTTATTTTACAAATTTTTGAAAGGTTTTTGAAAAGATTGAAAGTTAAGACTCAAAATTAATCCCTTGTGTTGTGCGACCAGGCAGGGGTATTAGTAAACTCTGCCTACTTTTTCACTGTTTCTTTTATTTTGCAGATCCTCTGAAATTACTTCAATCATTCTAGAAGGATCTGTTATTTTTCCTTATCTCTATACCAGGAAAAAAGTGCAGTGTCAGTTTTTTCAGTATCCTATTTCATATGCACAGTTTCTATAAATCACACAGTCAAACAGATTGAGCACCAGATTGAAGTACACCCCCACCTTCCTCTCCCCACCTGCCCTCTGTCTGCCTCAGGATGATTAAATGAAACTCAAGGGGTCTGATACGTAAAACGACAGAGGTGTCTATCACTTGCGGTGGATAATCAGGGATACTCTTACCGTTACCAGACAGTGTCCACAGCAAGGGCCATATTTCTAGAGTTACGGATGGGGTTGGAGGTCATTCTCACCTTCCTGATAGGACTGAAAAGTACCACAGTGTAGACAGCCACTGTAAGATAATGTATTCCCAGGGGTAGACAGAGGCTGCCCATAACCACTATTAGGTCTCAGTTTTGCATTTTCCCCATTAATAGTGTAATGTAGAGAGCAGAAAGGTTGACCCCTGTTGAAACTCAAAGGCAACTTTAGCTGATGGCCTTGGACTGGACCCAAAGGCTAAGAGACCAGATTATAGCCCATCATACTGATGTCTTTATCCAGCATTGAACTCTGCGCCACAGAGGATGTGTTCAGAATGGGATTAATGTGAATGTAATCTTGCATTGTTGGAGGAAATATAAATAATGTACAAAAACCAGACAAACGATGTTCCCATACAAGTAAAAGTTCTGTACTTCCACATTCAAAACTTCATGCTTTATGACACTCAACCCTGAAATACAAGATAAGTTTCCCATTTTTTCAGTTAAATCTTCCTAAATACCCTTAAGTCTTACACACAAGAACTACACATGCAGGTAATGAATTGCATTTCACCCTTGTAAATTTGGTAACATGGGAAACTATAGGACCTAAAAACTGTGCCGCACAACATCCGCCATGTTAATTTAATAGTGTTATGAGAGCTGTCCCAGCATGGTCTCCAGTTTATCAAATTTTCTATCCCCCCATCTCATCTGTCCCTTGTGCAGTGCCAGTTAATATTATGCTCAACATGTTGTCACAGTGTTTTCTACTTGTGTTTGTTTACAATTGTTGATCTGCCCTGAAATAGCTGTCAAGTGTATGTTTGTGTCTACACTACAGTACTAGCTATGTAAATATGCCTTCTTACATCTACTATAACTCAGCACTTGGCATTCAGTTCAGACTGTCATCTCTATGTTTTGCTTAGTGCCTGGTGTTAAGCATCAAAATTGTGGCAAACACATAAATATGCCATGGGGGGATTGCTCGGTGTCCCCATTTTCCACAGTTTAGGTTCGGTGAACAACTCTCTCGACACCTTACTGTGAGGAACACAAAAGCAATAGCAGATGTCTTAAAACAAATTCTGGGCTCCTCTGAGTTCATTTGAAGCCATGATCAAGGCTTGTGAGCAGACACGCACTCTGTTGGCCTTGGCAGCCTCACAGGCAGATGGAGGGTTCAACCAGGAGGCCGGTCAAATAAAGAAGGCAGACTTGCATCTCACATGCTGTTGAGAATGTCTCACTGCTCGCTGTTCATGTACTCATGAGCCTCAGCTGCCTGCTGCTTTTTGTTTTACGAGTTGATTCACAATACATTTCACAGTATCAAATAATGGTACGTAATGCATGAACCACGTGATTAATGGCATGAAAACATAAAATTACACTTCACTCATAAATAATACCCCAGCCCTTAATATGAGCCAGAAAGATTTGGTTAAGTGGAGAAAGTGAATGCTGATTTGAATAGTTTTTGGAGCTATGCCAAACACAGATCGCGCCTTCCATTATTCCACAGAGAGTTCATTTGTACCAAGAGCACACAGCTACAGTAGGTAGGTTAAATAATTAAGTTGCAATCTTTTATTTAGAAACAGATTGGCTCCAACATGTTAATCCAGAACTGTCATTCTGCCAACAGTCTCCTCCCAGGCTGTGGCAGGCTGTAGGGTAATGTATCCATGCACGCTAAGAGCTGCTCGTGAAGTGCAAAATTACCATCTTGTTTATATTCATGCTATTGCTATGTGCACGTTAGTAAAAGGAAAAAAAATTACACAGGAAAAAAAGGTTTCATCTCAGATATATGTAAGTTTTAATTTTTACCTATTACTCAAAACTTTCTTGGCAAGCTTTTACTGAAATAATCTTGTAAATATAGGTAAAGTTACACAATAAAACAAGCATTTGCAACATGCGAGTGCAGCCTGATGTATAATGGAAAAGATTTTCTTTCTCTGTCCTCTGGTTTCTGATCGATTTCAAAGGTTACTCCATATCAGAGGGTAAAAGCATTTGACCCTTGCCATCGCAGAGGGCAGGAGTTTCTAATAACCAATTCAATTATCAACACTTCAGCCTTTTCTTTCTGCTGTACATCATCGTTCTGTCCCACAGTCCTCTCCCCTAATTCATAGAGATTATGAAGGTGAATCGCTCACAGATAAGGGGACATGCAATTGGTGATAGACACCAACATCGGGCCATTTAAGGGTCTTCTTTTCTGCTTCGTTCTTTTTGCTCAGTGGCTCACGGTAATTGTCTCCCTGTCCTTGCAGCTCGTGTACTTTACCTGCCTCTTTGCATTCCCTCAATAATCAGCAGGCCATTGAGGTGTCAGACACTTAGATGAGGAGATGTATCCTCTGCCCGCACCTATAATTATCTGCAAGTCATTGAGATGCTTATCCGAAATGGTCCATGACGGTGCAGTAATATTGATGTTAAAAGCTATTCAGGTATATGTGGTAACTGTAATAATGGAGCTAATGATAGTGACATTCAGGCTTACAGGAACAGATTATACCTCTGCACTCTGCAAAACATTGTTATGATACCATGCATGCTGCTGATTCTGAAATAGCTTTCTACTGACACTTCATGCAGATATATTTTGCGTATTGCTGGACTCTCCAGGCATTTGTTTAAAAAGTTTTACCTTAAAAGATTTTTAGTATTTTCAGAACAGTAGGTGTAAACATAGGATTTTCACCAGGTCGTAAATGCACAGCTATAAGCAGCCTGCTCCTGTATAAATTATGAGAAAGAACTTTATGATGTGTAGTTAAAATTCACATTATTTTTCTTTTTGCACCCTTCACTTAACACATGAATGATTTATGTGGGGGACTGGGAAATTTATGCCTCAATTATCCGCTCGTGAATGTTTCTTCTTTAACTTAGGAAATAATATTCAAGTGGATGTGTGCAATATATTATATGCTGTATTCATCTAACACTTCTTCGTTTGTTTCTTCGTTCTAACACTGAAGTTTACTCCTACAGTCTATTTACTCATATACCAACCAATGACCTTAACTTCACCTTCATCTGTATATGTAATGTACGTACAGGGTGCTTGCGCAGGTTTTGAAAGTCTTAAAAAGTTTGGAATTTTGAAATCCTGTTTTTCAGGCCTTGAAAAGTCTGGAATTTTGTGTGAAAGTCTTAATTAAGTATGGAGAAAGGTATCTTTCATAGTTGAATTTTAGAGTATGGTCAAAGCCACATAATTGTATGAGAAAGCATATAAAAACCTGGTATAATTTCACTAGCCGATTGGTACCGGAATGATTCTAGTGAAACTTGTTTGTGTGACATCCATGCTCTTTTGTGATTTTCATATGTTTTGAAAATGC
>JAPTMW010000013.1:18666352-18691838 GCA_029822955.1 Ostorhinchus angustatus | reverse complement strand
GGATGAAGAGCAAGCACCCTGACTGTAGTTCTATATTCTATGTGTAAATGTCCGAACATGTTAATGCATGCTTGCTCACACTAGACTGTGTATTTTCTATTCTACTCATGGACTTGAGCCCATTCTCTAGATGAACCACAGGGCATATGTAGACAACCTCTGCTGTTTATTATACTAGACTAATATGAATGGGAACTATGAGACCACAAATACATCTTGAAGCAAAATACTTAACAGGTGTGTGCAACAAACAAGTTATACTGCTCACTCTAAATAGTTTTGGTTGAACTAAGTAGATGACAAATATTAGTGAAATGAATCTACCACTGAACGTATTTTACTTTATATACTTATTTGGATTAAACTTTAAATGCCTCTCCACTCAAAAACATTTTTTTAAGTTCACTCAATGTCATTTTTGACTTTGTGCAGAGTAAAACATGAAGTTTTCTTCACATTCATCCACTCAAAGAACAGGTTTCTCAACAAAACATTGTATTTAAAGGTGTGATCTAATTACAGAAAAATAATATTTTCGTCATTTTTATTTTCACCTGAAAATTAGACTGATGTGTTTTCAATACCTTAGAATGAGGCATTTATGTCTACAGAGAGAGGGGGTCTGTCAATGAGTCCCCCATGATTTTTCTCTTTTATTGAAGGTGTCATCCAAACATCCAGTGTTAGGGTGCACTGTCATACTCATACTTAATGGCTTCCGCTTATCTGGGTCTGGGTCGTGGGGGGCAGCAGCCTCAGCAGAGAAGCCCAGACAGCCCTCTCCCCGACCACTTCCACCAGCTCTTCTGGGGGAATCCTGAGGTGTTTCCCAGACCAGATATAATCCCTCCAGTGTGTCCTGGGTTGGCCCTGAGGTCTCCTCCCAGTTGAACGCTCCCAAAACACCTGGTGTCAGGGAGGCATCCTCACTAGATGCCTGAACCACCTCAGCTGGCTCTTCTCGATGTGGAGGAGAAGCAGCTCTACTCTGAGTCCCTCCCGAATGTCCAAGCTCCTCACCCTATCTCTAAGGCTGAGCCTGGCCACCCTGTGAGGGAAACCATTTCAGCCACTTGTACTTGTGACAGGGCCTTTTCCAGCCTGTCATATTAGAGTGGGCTGGTTGAAATAACAGATGGGCGACTTGGTTGGTGTGCACAGATGATTACGAAGCTGAATAGTGGACTGAAGGCTGACAATTTGAATTGCAGTCCTGATGGCACTGAAAAGAAGTGGTTTTGGGGTTTATTTTAAGGAGTCGTATGTAGGATTGTGGCCAAAACTGGTACTGCATTCACATTCAAAATACTGTAGAGCATGGTATCCCCTCCCCCTCCCCCCAAACTAGGGTTGCCAGATCCAGCATGAGCATCTACTACAAGGAGCTACCATGGCAAGCAACAAGTCCTACACCAGTATAAATACCCGGGCTGTGGTCTCACCCCACCCGCGCCGCAGACCCGCGAGAGTCTCGGTGGCTCTTACCGGGCGGTGAGACCATGGGCTCGGGCTGCAGGAGACCACGAGAGAGCCGACATAGGTCTTCAAATTCTTCTAATCTTTCAGTCAGCTCCATGTTTCAAAAGCATCTCCAATACATATCCTTGTTTTGTTTCTCACTTTGTCAGGACATATTTGGGAATAATAAGAGGCTTTTTAGGTTTAGTAATGTCAGACATTTGTGAGCAAAAATGTTCCAAAATGGAGCTCTGTGGGAACTGGCAACCTGGATACCCAAATGCTACTGACTTCATGATTGGGAGATAGGTGATGCGTGATGCATCAGACCAAAACACAAAATGACAACATAAACATTACTTGTGGGCTGCCACTTAGCTTTTCAAATGTGAATATTCTGGCTGGACTACTACTGTCAGTGATATCAGTATTTGAATTGAAGATGATTCCTTTATGTCTGGTGACATTCAGGGCCATTTTATGAGTACTTGGGACATAATTCTTACAGCTCCTTTAAGAATAAGAATCACTTTATTGATCCCCAAAAAGAAATTCCATTGTTGGGCAGCTCATCTGTGTTCATTTACTCTTTAATATAAAATAAAAATATTGTAAAAGTCCTTTATGCATATTTCTTTTCATTGGATGAGCTTGGAAAATAAAGCAATGAATACTAAATACTAATAAAATAAATTATTCTCACGTTGGCCAGAATTTATATAAAAAGAAGGCGGTCTACTCTTACTTCAACAATTGAAAAGTGGCACAATAAATCAACCACTCAAACAACTTCAACTTGGTTAAAAGTAAAAATGAAATAACTAAATTATATTTTTTCATATTTCACAAAAAATAAGTTGTATTCAAATTCAATCTGAAAAGTGACAAAGGACGAAGAAAACAACAAATCTTTCTTTTTCCATCTAAAACCCTGAAGTTTAGACTCAAATGTCACAATAACTATACACATCTAAACTAATATGACAAAATCAGAACATTCTAGAAAATCTTTTTTTTTTTTTTTTACTGGCACTGTGTTGCCCAATGTGTGTGTTTTATTGCCGTTGCTTTAGTCAGTGTGTGATGCGGGTGGCCGCTGCACTGGGCCAGCTGCTCTGCAGAAGCCCAGAGACAGTGCTCAGCCAAAGAGCACGTTAAAAAGTCACAGATACACTGAAATTCTGATAGAGTGGTATTAAACAGAAACTCCAACAGGTGCAGCAGAGGCCGAAAGGGGTTGTTTATTTCCCTGCAGCTCAGAAATGGACAACAGACAGTGAACTGTTGTATGAGTGAATGAAGCACATAGGGAATGCAAAACAATGGTGACACCGACGGAATAGGTCGGACTGTAGGCTGCTCACCCAATCGCAAATAAGACCCACTAGGAGTGTAGTCTGTATTATTTTTCTGTATTATTTTTGTATTATTATTATTATTATTATTATTTTGTATTATTCTGTATTATTTTTCTATTGGATATAGGCTGAACCCACCCTTGCCCATGCCTACTGCCGGTGTGGACTTGCAAGCTCATTCTTTTGGTCATTACCCAGAGCTCATGACCATAGGTAAGGGTCGGAATGTAGATCGACCAGTAAATCAAAAGCATCACCTTTCGGCTTAGCTCCCTCTTCACCACAAGGGACTGTTTTAGCATTTGCATCACTGCAGTTGCTGCCCTGATCCACCTGCAGACCTCCCACTCCAGCCTACTCACTCTTGAACAAGATCCTGAGATACTTAAATTCCTCCACCTGAGGTACCTGCACCTCTCTTCTTCCGAGTGTCCAGAACATACAGCCGCAGGACTGATGATACAACTACAAAGTCGATCATTGACCAGCAACCTAGGATATCCTGGTGCCAGGTGCATCAATTAACATCTTTATGTTTGAGCATGGTGTTAGTTATCACACAGAAGTCCAATAATTGAACACTACTCGGGTTCAAATTGGGCAGGCCTTTCCTCCCCACCACAGCCCTCTAGGTCTCACTGTCATTGTCCACGTGGGCATTGAAGTCCCCTAGTGGCACTTTCCAGCACCCGTCCCAAGGACTCCAAAAAGGGTGGGTAATATGAACTGTTGTTCATAAGCTCTGACAACAGTCAGGTTCCATTCCCTGACCTGAAGGTGCAGGGAAGCAACCCTTTCATCCACCAGGGTAAACTCCAACATGCAGGCAGAGAGCCTGGGGGCTATCAAAAGGCCCCTCTGCCTCTTCTCAAGGGCCACTCCAGCACTCCACCCGGGCCGGGTGTACATTCCCTTGTTTTTTTGTCATGAAGGGTCTTCTGAACCGTTCTTTGTCTGGCCCCTTGCCTAGGACCAATCTGCCATGAGAGACCACCAACATAGCTCCTAGGGTCATTAGGGGTCTCAATCTCCTCCAGTTCAAGGAGGAGAGGGTGCAGTGTCATTATTCAATTATGATGACCAGAGTTAATATACCCTTAACTAAAAATCCCAGGAAAAAAATCAAATAAACAGACTCTTGAGTGAGGCTTTCTTTGCATTTTTAGCAGCCACAAAATATACCAGTAGGATTTGTAACATTATAACATTTGCAGATATGATGTGAAATCCTTAGGACATCAGTATGAAGTGACTGAAAGTACTTTTAAAAACATAGGAAACATCTAGTACAAAGAACATAAATTTGATAAGTTAGTATTCCCATATTTATAGATTCCAAATGTTTAGAAACATGAATGAGATTTTTTAATTCTCTGTAGAAAGTATTTTTGTCATCATTGAGCAAACATTCATCAAAACCTCTTCATATTTTCATTTAAGTAGTCAGGAAACTGAACTGTCTGTGTTCAACAAAGTCAGGTGCGTTTTGACATACGCCCTTTTATGTGGCATTTTCTTCAATATTTAGATTTAATCATTTAAATGCTACAGCTTTCTTTGTATGCAAATATCCCACCAAAACAACAACTCTACTGGCACAAGTTTACAAAGGCACTATTGCTGTGTACTGTGCTTGGCACTGGCCAAGACAAGAGTGATTCATGTAACGAAATACAAATGAGACAGAGTTTCTCTTCCAATGAAAGATGAGTCTGAATTGAACCAGACTTGCCTCAACATTTAGGCTTTAACCAATCACAGGTCTTTTCAGATAGGAGATTGATGACTGGTATAGTCAGTTGTTGTCAGACTCTGTCAGATGCACCATAGACTTTTTGGCTGGTCTCAGAGCTCCCTTGCCCATGATATTTGGCTTCACTTATCCATAGATATATGTCGTCCGTCTTTATTTTCAGTCTACTGCAAAGACCAAGAAGAAATAATTGTAAGCAAAAGGTGTGTATTTTTAAATCCTGGTGTCTTGTCCCTGTTTTAGACCATCTGCAGATTTAATTTTGTGTCATCCACAGGTTCTTTCTCTGGGTGCAGATGTGCTGCCTGAGTACAAACTCCAGACGCCACGTATTGACAAGTGGACCATTCTGCACTACAGCCCATTCAAAGCAGTCTGGGACTGGCTCATCCTGCTGCTGGTCATTTACACAGCCATTTTCACACCCTACTCTGCTGCTTTCCTTCTCAATGACATTGAGGAGCAGAAGAGGCGAGAATGTGGCTACTCCTGCTCACCGCTCAATGTAGTGGACCTGATAGTTGACATTATGTTCATTGTGGACATCCTTATAAACTTTAGGACAACTTATGTCAACATCAATGAAGAGGTGGTCAGTCACCCTGGCAAGATTGCCATCCACTATTTCAAAGGCTGGTTCCTCATTGACATGGTGGCTGCCATCCCATTTGACCTGCTCATCTTTGGCTCAGGATCAGATGAGGTGAGTTATAAATTTATGTACTAGTTATTACCATTTTAGTCATGTCTGTCTGTGTAAGAAGAATAACTCACTAACAGATGCATCAGTCCTGGGTCTATATGAAATATTTTAGTTCTTCCTTTTTCTAGCAAGAGTTCACTTTGTCAAACATGTTAAACTATGTACATGCCTTGAGATTGTAAAACTTTCCCCACTGAATATCTAAGATGGTGGTAATTTTACTGAAGCTTTTGTTTTGGCAAAATATGATATTGGCTTCCTTTGCATTCTCCTTTGATACAGGGTAGCTTAAAACGAGCTTGTAATTTCTTGAGGAAGTATATTAAAATGGTAGGGAACTTGAAGGTGTGTATATTGGTGGGTTTATTAAGTGTATTCCCAACTAAATTAATATGGCATGTGACAAACAATGGGTCAGTCTTTATGATAGTTGAAGCCAGCTTTACTATGGCAATGCAAATTAGCAAAACTTACGATCCAATAAAGCACTGAAGGGAGTGGCAAGTTTTAACTGGTGATCTACTGGTAATACGGAAGATTATCAACACAGACATAATCAGTTCATGTTAATAATGACCTATGCTACCAAGACCAGCGCAATTTAATTTAGAGCCAGAGTGCACATAGATGCACCTGATGAAGGAGATTGTACTGCAACAGATACATAGCTTGTTACACAGTAATGAGACAAAGCACACATAGAGATTTTACACTCTCTGGAAATAACAACACAGAATAAAGAAAGGCAGCAGAAAGAGAATCATGCAATTTTGAGGATTTAGCAGCTGAAACTTAACTGAATTAAACTAGTGACTAGAATACTTATATGCTTATAAAGGCATATCTGGATCGCCATCATGACTGAGGTTAGTACAGGAGGGGAAAGACTCATTTTACAGAGGAAATTAAAGAAGATGGTGCATGACGCAATGAAGATGTATGGAGCGGTGACATTTGTAGCTGTTATAACAGTGAATTTTGATTTCCATAATTCACAACACTCTGTGGCCAAACCTGAAGGTACATACATTTTTTCTAAATAGTTTTTTAATATCAATGATACAGAGGAAACATGACATGGTGTCTGTATTGGCTGTAACAGGGAAAACACTCGGAAATTTGAGAGATCTAAAGAAGATTTCCTGTAGTGAGCAAGTGAGTTTTTGGCATGAAGCCCCGTGACTTTAGGTGAAAGTAAAACCTCTGCTTGACTTATTGTAGAGTCTCTTGGTGATTTGATAACATTATGCCAGTGGCTCTTTCCAATAATGTCACAACCAGGAACAAAAGCAGGTGAAAATGTGCAAGTGAAAATGTGGACTGTTTTACTTACTTGGGCTTTAGTTGATCTGTTCTGATAATGCCTAATGGTTCTCTTTTATCACCTGATCTCTGTAATTGTCACAGTCACAACAAGTACAAATGAGTTAAAACATGCTTTTGTGTCTTTAAATAATGGCACTGTCAACAGTAAATTTTCAGCTGCAAGCCCTGATTAATCACTTTGTGTGACTCATTTAAATACTCTCCCCCCAAAAATTTGCACTTTTAAATGAGAACTCCAACTACATATGTAGTTAATCCATGTACAACAGTAACTCTGCTCATACCTTTGCAGTGATAAATTTACACTGTACCTCTGTAGAAAATTTTAACAGTACCATTTTAATGCCAAATAGGGGCTTGCACTGGGACAAAGTATTCGTATATCTGATCCTTAATTGGTAAATTGACTGAACAAATATGTAGAAATTATTACATTTGTGTTGATTTTAAGAATTACCGACGAAGGATAAAACTGTGCTATGCAGAGTTTGCACAGATGCATTTCTTCACATTCTGATTCTGTAGTTAAGTTAATACAGCCTGTACCAAATGAGACACATAAAAGACAAGGAATACCTTTTTGCAGTTATGATACATTTTTGTCTATTGCTTCTTGTTCGCCCAGGAGTTGTGATATTAGGCCACAGTTCTAGCAGTCATGTTTGTGAGCTATTTTCTTGAATTTTTCGACTAACTTAATCTGACACTTGGCTGTCACATCTGCTTCCCTTTGCTCTCTTTTCATCAGAGCCAGACTGGAAGGCCCCCGGCAATCCAAATCAGTTAAAAAGGTCTCAGCCTCCCTAACCACTCTGCCTGTGAGGGAAAAACTATTTTGCTCGTGTACATTTCAGAGCGATGGCTTAGAAAGTTATCTAATGCACACAGAGAGTCATTTGGAGAGCAAAATTAAAAGTGGGCAACAAAGGCAATGAAGCCTCAGTAAATTTCTGAGGCAGGGCTTCTTACTAAAAGTCCTGTATTCCAGGATGCATGATCTAGTATTTCCAAAAAAACATGCAAACAATTCCACATAGCTGCATGTGTAGAGAGGGTGGTGCCTCAGTGTCAGCCTCTGAGTTTGCTGAGCCATTATTTGCCATTAGGTGTATGGTCCTGAGAGAGAGTCGGTGGCTAGAGGCTGGCAGTGACTGGCAGGTGGAGAAAAAGAGCAGACAGTTGAGCGACGCCACAGCACGATGTATGTCCTCGTCATACCGCTAGATGACTGGCGCAGTGACAGGATGTGTGTTCCTGTTACAGCTCGTGTCCAAACCCCACAGTGTCAGGATGAGCAGACTGACAAAATGTGTTATTTTTAGTTTCTCCAATCATTGAAACTGAAAATAACACATCCATGCACAGTTTTATCACTCGTCTTTTAGGTGTGTTATTTTAGCTCTTCGTGCAGAGACGGCGACTATTTTTAGACATGATCTCGTGTACCTTTGTTGCCTAGAAACCATCTTCTACAATATGTTAAGATTTTTGTGCTGATGTCATTAGAAACATGGCAGTTTGATTCCTAGTCAGGGTTAGGGTTTTAGCAAATGTAAAGTGGTGTGGTGCTTTATTTACCTACAGGCATCATTTGAATTCCTCCCTCATTTTCATATCAGTGCCCTGTTATTATAAGTTGAGATTATTTGCCTGTGATTATGTTCACATCTGCATGTACTTGATCTTCAAACTTAAGGTAAGTGCAAATTTTGGAGGCTTACTATGAGATTTTCCCAAACCAGAATTTAAATATGCATTTGCTTAAATTGTGAGCAGGCTAGATAAGATGTGTGCACAATAGAACACATGCAACAAACAGCTCTGTACTAAACTAAGATGTTTGACATATGCAACTTTGAATTTAGCATTTTAGGCACCAAGAAACCACACTCAAGATTCAATTACTCCCTATTTTCTGAATGTATTTTCATGCAAATTAAAGCAGCTTTATTCAAATCACTTTCCCCATAAAATTCAAACAGTCTTTGTTTTGTCAGTTTGTAAATTATGCATGGGTTTGCCTTTGGTTGAAGCAGACAGTACAGAAATATACTCCAACTCTATTATGCTGCACTACCTGCAGCACTGGCTGTGCTAAACAAAGAAGAAAGAGGAGGCAGGTTCATTGTAACAAGCAGCCCCCTCAATCACACTTTTGCCCTGCTGAAACAGTCAAGCATACACAATTGTGTGATTGTTCTTTGTACAAATACATACTCAGACAATTTGCACCATATGTTTAATTGTTGTCCATATAAGATGAGTAAGTAACCTGTTATTCAAATCTTGAACAGCCATGGTGTGAGTACAGAAAGAATGTGAGTAATAGTGAGATGAGGGGTTTAGACACATTACAATTGCTTTGTGTTCGACTGCTCTTCATGATTAAATTATAGGAGCTTGTACATTTATATCTGTAATATATTTTTTTAATTATTTAAAAGTGTTGCACTTAAGTACAGATTTGAGTTACTTGTGCCTTTGCATTTAATGTAACTTAATACTTCTCTGCTGCATTTGTCTGACAGCTTTAGCTTCTGTTCAAATCAGAACACTGACAAAAACGTTATTTGTGTGTGACTAGTAGTACTTGTGGACTTATGGATTCTGCCATGTCTGTAATTTGTGAAGTAAAGGCTCTGCTGCAAAAGATCCTACGTATTTCAACAAATACAGTGGTCCAGTTATTATATTAGTCCCGTATGAATTGACATCTCTGAGATTCAGAGAAATTTACAAAATTTTTGTATCCTCCATGCAATTATTTAGACGGTTTCCTGGTTGAGGACTTTGGAGTCTGTGCTGATGATGATTGACAGTTTTCAAAGTGTCATGTCACGATATAGCACTGAAAGAGCAAATCTAAGAGAAACATTTCAGAAGATGATGTAATGGATGGTATGATTGACAGCTACAGTAGGGAATAATTGTTATAATATCTGTCAACGGTAGAGAATATGCTCTTGACATCAGAACCAGAAAATAATGAAGAATATTTTCCAAAACACCAGAAGTCCGCAGGTTATACTGATGCTAGTTATACTGTGTGAATATAGCTAAAGACCATTTTACATCCTACTTTTTACGCACAATACTTTTCCTTCAACTTTTCCTTAAAGAACAGTATTTTACAAGTTTAGTATTAGTAGTTTTCATAAAGTAACAAATGAGGATATTTTTATACCACTGAGTTCAAAGTTATGTCACAGCCTTTGATTATCTTGGATTCTCAAGTGGCCAGGCAAAACAGGAAAGCCTCAGAGGCAGATGGCCAGTGGGATATTGTGGGGATATGTTTTGTCCAACTACTAGATAATGGAAGCTTTAGCCGCACTCCTCAGCCTCAAACGCCTCCGACTTACTGTAAGCCCACATTTTAATCAACATTACACACTGCAAGTGGAGAGGCAGTGAACAAACTGTGGTCAAGTTAGTGGGTCTGACTCAAGAGTCATAAGTCCGATCCACAGCTCTGCTGCTGTGCACCGTCCTTGAACAAGACATTTTACCCAACTCACTCCAGTGTACTCAGCTGAATGAATGAACACCAACTTCTGCTGCCATCATCAAACGGGCATTATAAACTCCACTGTGAAGACTCTGTGGGCCACACTCTCTGCAGCTCAAATAGATCATCTGCACTACCTGTAAGGGAGTGCATACTTTTTCACCTATAAATTAATTCTGTCTCTTTTTTCACCTTTTATTTTTCCTGTCCCTTCCCTCCCATCTTTATTCCTACACATCCATACTTACATATTCATACAGCTATGCACGTGCAAGCCTGCAAACATGATAGCTTTATTATCTAATGGAAATCAAAAATTGTATGTAATATTCACATGGTTTTGTGTGATTACCAGAATATGAACACAGCATTTATGGATTTGTGAGCTGGGTCAATCTTTTAATGTTTCATTCAGCTGATAATGCTTGTCAAAAACCTTTAAGTCCACTTGTACATTAGAAGTAAAACCTTGCAATTTGCAGGATTCATGCCCTCATATCCCATGTGCCAAAGCTACAACCAATACTGCTTCATAGCGAGGTGGTGTTTGGCTTCATACTCCATTAACTACCATTCCTGTGTGAATCCTGGGGGTGAAAGAGGCTAAACAGAGGTAGAATGGGCTGACTAGGACAAAACTTACTGTGAGCAGTTAAGAGCAGTTCAGTCGTCTTTTTCACTTTCATTGTGAAGTCCTGAAAGTATCTGTATTTCACTCAAGGCCACTTAAGGACAAGAAAATAAAAATGATTGTGATTGGACATAGGGGCAAAAAATGTCCGTTAAAACTCTGATGAGAGCACAGCTTCACATCGCCTGTTCTCCAAAAGATTTAGGAGCTGCAACCCACTCATTTGTCTGGCTCCGCACAATCAGGACGGGAACAGATTGACACAGAAATTAATTCAATGCACTTTAAAAAAAAAGAACCTAAATAAACGTTGGCATTAGCTACACATTTTTGTAAAAAAATAATATATTTAAATAGAGTTATGCCCTTGATGTCTGCTTTCTGCGTGGCCATTGTTTTTTATTGAATTTATCTGAACCCAATTTCTAGAAAGGTAGTAGCTTTTGTTGTCCCTGTTGCGGCTATAGAAAAGTAGAATATATGTACTGAAGAACACAGGAGAATCATAAGGATTTGTGCAGGAAAAAACAACCCAAGTTCTGTAAATATAATCTGTTTACAGTTTATCACGGGTGGATGCAACCATCTCCACCCAAGTCTACAAGCATGTATAAATTTCCAATTAAATTAAGTTATTTAGAGTACAAAAAAAGATAGAATTGCCAAATGGTTTTTGATGTTTGTATCTCCTGCATGTTCAACACTTATCTTTTTTGATATTACACAAAAAAAAAACTCAGATAATTTAGGGCTCATCTGCATCTATATATAATTCATTGGCTGTTCGCTCAGTTGTCAGTGAAAGGGTACACTGGCTGGGTGCACAGCCGTGAATGATGGTGGTTATTTAGGAGTGAGTTTGTGAGGACAGAGGTTCATTAATGGACCCATCAGAAGTAGCTACAGTGTTCTTCCTCACCGTGACGGAGAGACATGCTCCCTTATAAATCATCTTTGTCGCCCAGAAAAAGTCACCTACCTGCTTTTAATACCTGGAGGGCATAATCTGTGTCATGTTTACCCATACAACAGTGTTAAATAAGCAAATCGTGGAGGCACTTTTACTGAAGAGACTACGAGTAATGATTTCCCCTAGGATATTAGGGGTAATTGTCAAACACAGTGGGGAGTGGAAGGACCTATTAGCATTTTCCAACTCTCACTTATTGCATTTACGAATTATACGACAGTAATAGATTGTCATGGCTATATGCTGGTCTTCCTTCATTCCAGCCCCCTACCACATAATCTGTGATAATTTAAGCAGGCAAGAAAAAATGCAGACGGCAGGATTAAAGTGTTTTGAATTAAACAGAACAGAAGGCAGTCTGAATTTTTTTTTTTTACATGCATGTCTGGGTCTATATTTGCATGTGTTTACATTCAGAGAAACTGCTTAGACATTTTATTTTGCTCTGACTGGCTTCAATGCTTTGTCAAAGGTTCCAAGCTTTAGTTATTCAGGGCTTTTACAGCTAAATGTGTTATCTCCAAATAAAATGCTTCATCATCAGCCAAAAAAATGAATCACTTAACTGCCTTTCCTGTTCTTTTATGCACTTATTTTCACACCAAGCTGTTCATCTAAAAGTCAGTTCCATACTGACTCTCAGGATCGGCAGCCACAAGCAATTATAGCACTGTGAGCCATGTCTGAGTCATTCAAGTTGTTTTGACATTGAGGAATGTTGAGACCTTGAAAGATGTTTACACAAGCAGGGATGATCCACCAGTCTGTTTCCAATTCATGAGGCTTGTGAATAGCATTAAGTACACTAGACTACAAACGTTATTCAGTCACTAATCTGCATGACCCTGACCTCGACCTGCGACACTGTAAGAGCATGAACGGCTTGTTCACTTTGTTCGATTTCTGGACAAAGGTTGTTATCGTTGCCTTAAAACACATTAGACATGATCCTGAATTGGTCTATTACTTTACCCGGTGAAAATAAAATGACAAAATCTAATGTGCATTAAATTTAAATAGGTGCGGAAGTCATTTTAGTTTTACAATCTCCTCTGCTACTGTGCAGTTTAAACCACATCTGTTGTAACCCAAATGTAATCTGGACTTGTATAGATTTAATTTTTATTTTTTAATTATTCATGATATTGTGTTTTTATGTATAAGGTATCTTTGGGTTTTTGTGAGACGCCAGCAGATAAAATTCATCATTACTAGGATTATTATGCTACTTTTAGTTATCACTGGATGAACCTACATTATCTATCTCATTTGATGCAGACTATCAGACTTTACTGGGGCCCAATTCCTCACATGTTGCCTCTTCAGCTCCTTGACTCCTTGATGTTAATTTGTGACCGAGAAAAAGATCTCACTGTGGCATTATGAATAATTTCTGAATTTCCTAAAATGTACATTACCAACTGATGAGGCTAGCTGCCAAGGCTTTGCAGAGGTCTCAAGGAAGTCTTTTTGGTGACATGTTAAATAGGTGCAATACATGTCTAAGATTATACACACTACAGCAGGAGCAGGACTCCAAAAAAAAAAGGTTTTCTTCAATTCTAAAGTTGCATTTGTTATTCAAGATGATCAAATGCAAGATTAATCTTGTGCATATCAAATAAACATTTATTGCATCCCTGAATTGCCCACTGAAATTATGCCACATTGTGAATTGAATTAAAACTTACTCCAGCCCCTTGCCGATAAAATAAAGCACTACATTATAACAAAATAGCGGACAGTTGTCAGTTATGTTTAAATGAAGTCTATTTAAAATGACAACTCCATGGTGAGGATGTCTCATGTTGTCAAATGTTGTCCACTTGCAACACTGGTGGGTGGGAGAAGGCATCAAGGCAAGGACTCAAGCATCTATAACTTGAGCAATGAGATGAGGGGCCATCGTTACAGTAGACGTTAAACCTCAAGCAGACCATGGTCTTTGGTCTGACCAAAAAGGGTGTTGGGTGGCTCACTTCATTTGTACTGCACCAGTGCTGTATATATGCTTGAACCCCTCCTATACTGTTTTAGATTAGGACTGTTTAGCTAGCTCTTGGGTAGTGTCAGAGATGTGGACTCAAGTCACATGACTTGGACTTGAGTTAGACTCGAGTCATTAATTTCATGACTTTAGACTCAACTTGGCAAAATGTAAAAAGACTTACAACTCGACTTGGACTTGAACACCATTGACTTGTGACTTCACTCGGACTTCAGCCTCACGACTTGAAAAGACTTGATAGATTACCCAAAACTTTAAGATTAAAAAGTATGTATTTAAAAAAGTGTACTAATCAAGTCATTTCATACCTCCCTTACTGAGCGATGGGATCCACCTCTCTCTCTCTCTCCACCTCGGTGTGTTTGTGTGACCTGTAACAGTAGGGGTGGGAATCGAAAATCGGTTCCGACTTAGAACATGTTCCAAATGATCAGTTCCATTGGAATTGTACACTTCAAGCATTATCAATTCTTCTTAACGATTACCTCATTTCCCAACACGATGTTCTCTGGTTTTCCCTATGTTGCGTCAAGACCGGGTTCGAGCGCATGAAACTTGTCTGAGTGCACCACAGACTGGGTCCAAGCGTACCACAGACTGCAAGGCCACGTAGGGAAAACCAGAAAACGGGACTTGGAGAGTAACTTGATCATATGCCACTGTTGTGGTTTGTCTGTCACTCACCAGGAGTGCCACCACTGACTAGTCTAGATCATATCACCTTAACATGTTTTAAAATCCTCATTCCTTCAGAATATTTACATTTGTTTATTAAACAGTTCAGTAAAATATGATTGTGTTTCACTTTCTGTTTGTATGTGTACAATGATGTATACAGTGACATTGTGAATGATTTGATATGGAAAATGGTCAAACAAACTCCACTATGAAAGAATTACAATAAAATGAAATAAGACTTATTAAATGAGGAATATAAGAAAAGAAAACATTAACAGAATATCATAAACAAGGACAGCCCAAATAATACCAGCAACAAATCCACACATCAGTTGTTCACATTAATCTCTCGTGACAGAGTGACTGCATCAGCGTAAAGGAAAGAGAATAAGGCAAAGAGACTGAGGTGCACTCAGTGATGAACACAGTCATGCAACTGCAACCACACCCCCTCCAAGGACCAGGGGCCTACAAAGAGGGCCCCAATGCACGGTCAACCAGCAGACAATACAGAGGGGGATATAGCCCCCCGCACACACCCCGAAGATGGCTGAGGGAGGCCCAAGCTGGAAGCCCCACAGCAGCCGAGCACAGGCCCCAGGGGGCCAGGGACGCCAGCTGCTGAACCCCCACCGGGGGCCGGCCACCCAGGGGCAAGCAAGGCACCAGGTCCCCGATCCCATGAGCCACCTGCTCCCCGGGCATGGGCCAAGCAACAAGCACATGCACATACACTTACTGAGACCCAGACACATACACCACCTACCCCCTCACATGTTCACTTACTCACACACACCTACATGCATAAATAGCTCTACCTAGGCCCACATACCCACCCACAGCCTCCACACCCACCTACCCAAGCACATGTACGCTTACACACACACCTACATGTATAAACACACCCACATGTCCACACACACCTATACACACCTGCATGCCTACTAGAGCTGTGACATCATGACAACTCGACACCATGGCCCTCTGCGACCACAATCACCCCAGCCACCATCACCACCACAGCCCCACCAAACACACCCCAAACACCCAAAGAGCACCCACTCACCCACCGAAACAACCCCACCCCCCAAAGATAAAGATGTAAAAAAAAAAACAAAAAAAGCAAATGCACAATGCACCCCCACCCGCAGATGCACCAGGACTGCACACTGCTGAAGGTGATGTCACACGGACAACCTCACCTACCTAAATGCCCATCAGGCACAGCCTGTCCCCCAAAAGTGTGTGTGTGGTGTCAGTGTCCCTGTGTGTTGCGAGTGGATATAATTAAAATTGAGGAGTTAGCTGCCATAGGGTACCACAGAAGGGGGCCATTTTAATGACTCCCCCTGCCATACCCCCCAGAACACGCACACTCCCCAAGACCTTATGTCTTGGGGAGTGGAGGGGGTGGGGAGGATAGTATGACTGGGAGGAAGTGATTTTCTCCTAGAAGACGAGCCAGTAGGCAGTAGGCACCCCCGTTCCCCAGGACCCACCATCAAGCAGGGGCCGCCAAGGGGCAGGGCCGCCCAGAGGTCCAGGGCACCCAGCAACTGTAGCCAGAGAGTAGACACACGTCCCAGAGGCCACCCACACACTTAATCATCCCATGTGGTTCAGGGGCTTGAGTCCAGGACCAGCCACCCCAACCAGGCACAGGGACCCACCATCCTCCAGAACTCCCCAGTCATACACCCCCTAGGGATGTAGTGACTACCTGCCTGGCGGCACACCGTCACAAGAGCCCCGATGGCCAGCACCGTTGCACCAAGCCCCAATATGCAGTATAATAAAGAAGTCTCTGTTTCCACTGGACAAAAGTGAAGACAAATGATGAAAACAAAATAAGCAAGCAGAGAATCATACCAGTATTGGTCAAATTGTTATTGTATGTAAAGGGATTAGTCCACAATTTAGCAAATTTGTATCATGCATCCCTAGAAAACATATTTTTTTTCTTTCAGAGCATTCACAGAGCATTCACATAAGCAAGTCTTGAGGTGAACAAAAGGGAAAAAATTAATTGAGGAAAGGAGGTAAATTAATAACACATTGAAAATGACAGAACATAGTATTTATCCGAAATGGTCTGCCGAAAATCCATGTGTGAAAAGAAAACTAACTAAATGGTCTTGTAACTAAAGCACAAACCTTTATTCAGACCTAAATGTTTTATTTTACTACTTTATTTTGCTACTTACCTATCTATCTACAGACAGAAAAGAGGACAGCTTTGGTCATTATTTGAGGTTTTCTTGTGGTTTAATAACACTGAGTTGGATATGAATAAGAATTGTAATAGTAAAATCATTGATGAAATGTTATTCATGCAGTGTCCAAAAATACCATAGTTGGACTGAATTGTTTTGTTGCTTTATTTACTGTATGTTCACACTCATTATCTTCTTATTCTTCTTCTCATTGTGTTTGTTACTGATAGTTTCATGAGCGCAGGCATTTCAAGACATTTTCTGTCCTGATAGCTTTTTTAATAAGAATACTTGAATGAAAGATGACTTATAGACTTGTTATTCATGGTATTTATGGTTTGATATATTTAAAAGTGGTTTGGGTGCTATGATAAATGGCAATTAATTAAATGTGTTATTTGTTTTATTATTTAACTAATCAACACCAATGTGTGTATCTCATCCACAGACAACGACTCTGATTGGTTTGCTAAAGACAGCACGGCTCCTACGGCTGGTGCGTGTTGCCCGTAAACTAGACAGATATTCAGAGTACGGTGCCGCCGTCCTCATGCTGCTCATGTGTATCTTTGCCCTCATCGCCCATTGGTTGGCCTGTATCTGGTACGCCATTGGCAACGTGGAGAAGCCTTATTTAGAGCATAAGATTGGGTGGCTGGACAACTTGGGCTTGTCAATAGGTAAAGCTATAATAATATCTGACAATGTTTCACGTTTTATTCCTCTTATGGATGCTGAACTGAATGTAGACTAACATATTGTTAACCTTATAGCATAATTGCCTAACTCATTGACAAATAGACAAACGTATTGGAACACATTGAATTCAGGTGTGTCTTTTCTAACAGAGGTCTGTGATACAAAATAATACTGACAAATGTAATAATATAGTTTACTTGTACTTGTATAATAATATAGAAATATAGTAGTATATTGTGCTGAATATATTGATTGTTAATACTGATGTTTACTGATGATTATATCTCAAATCAGCATGATCTTACAGCTGTAGCCATGATGTTTTCCAATATTTTTGCCTATATTGTTTATAAACCAATCAGTCAATATTTCCTTAAAGTTTAATGGGAGATTTTTCTTCCTAAGGGAGATGTGAAAAAAGTACATGGTTAGTTGTGGTAGAAAATCACCTAGTCAGAGCTCGAAAAATATTTTAGAAATGTAAAGGTAGAACATTTAAAATCATGGTCATGGATACAAAAAAAAGAACAAAATCGATGTTGAGAGAAATCAAGTAAAAACCATCTCTGAAGCATTTTGAAAGCAAATATGACAATTTAAAGGGGTGATATTTTTCTCTTTTGAAATTGAATTATGCATTTTAAAACAGTTCGCTGTGGTCTACATAAACTGTAAATGCTATTCTTGGGTCTGAATTCTGCATTAATTAAACTCCACAGGCCCATCTTCAAACCCCTATTTCAGAGTAATGACACCAGAAAGGCTGTTTTAAGCATTGGCCCTTTGAATACACATGAGCCAGTTCACGCCCCACCCCCTCCAGGTTGTTGGCTGTGCTGCTCTGTCCCGTTCAACCAACAATGGGCTTGAAGTTCGGACATATTTTCAGCATAAACTACAACTGCTGCTGCTGACAAACAATTATGGCGTACTCTGAGACATGAAGTCTTGATCTTATATGTGCAAATGTAAGTTGTTATAGACATAACAAATTAAGCAGGAATTGAAACAGGTTGTAGAAATCCACTCGATTTTTGCCAAAATGAATATAAAGATAGCTTTGCAGCACCTGGAGGGTTCGAAGTCAAACTTTTTGAACTATTAGGGTCCCCAAATATACAAATAAATGTACCAAAGACTAATAAGAGTGGGTTTAGCAAAATATGACCCTCTTAAACAAAACTAACCAATGCAATGATATTTATGACAATATAAAATTATATTATGACATGTATCATTCTTGTTTTGTAGCTCAGACCCCTGTTAGTAAAGATACACCTGAATTCAACATGTCCCAATACTTTTGTCAATTTGTGAATGAATGTATGAGGGCAATTATGCTACGGAGCTAATGATATGATGAATAAGATAATGTGTTCTATGTATCATTATTCCACAGGAAAAAAATACAACTACAGTGACCCAAGCTCGGGACCTTCCATCAAAGATAAGTATGTCACAGCACTCTACTTCACCTTCAGCAGTCTTACCAGTGTGGGCTTTGGGAACGTCTCCCCCAACACCAACTCTGAAAAGATCTTCTCCATCTGTGTCATGCTCATTGGATGTGAGTGACATTTGAGTTATGATACATGCTTGATTCCCATCAAAATGATCCTCTGTACTGTGTGAGAAAGGAAGATTTAGCACTACTACAGTATTTAATGAAATACATTTGTAAAACCAGGGTGTGAACTAGGGCAGCTTGGATCCTCTTAGTAAGACATGAGCTTTCCTGAAAAGAGGATTTGTGAAATTTGGGGGGGAAGATTTAAATTATTCACAATATTATACTTTGGCCAGGCATTTTGTATATTTATACTTTTACCTAGTGTGTGTGCATGTGCGTGTTTGTGTGTGAACTGCTGCTGACTGAATTTCCCCACTGTGGGATAAATAAAGACTAATCCAATCTAATCTATATTTAAATTTTTTGTGGCTTCATCATATGTGTAAAAGTTGGATAATAACAATGATCAATGAATGATTCTTACTATTAAGAACAATGATTTCAGACACAGAACTTAAAGAACTCAAAAGATGATTGATTTTTATTTCCACATCCACAAATAAAAAGCCATTTATAATTTTCCAGATCAGAAATAAGACATGCTCCAAAAGGGATTTTCATTTTCACCTTTTTAAAACTACTAGTTTAACTAAGTAGTAGTCTTATGTACATTTTTGCAGAAATTTAGCATACACATTATTTTCATTTTCAGTGATAGAAAAGAATGCAACAAAGGTGTTATGAATGCCCTGTCAAAACTCCGAGGCAATCAGTTAAAATAAATATTTCCAAAAGGAAAAAAGTTGACTATTAAAGTCCTCAGAGTAGACCAGGTTGATATATACAAAATTTTGTTTTTGTAACCTTTGCTGCTTCAGTTTTTATTTTTTTTATTTTTTGTCACGCATTTCTGAGGTACAACGGTATACAATTAGCTGCATTTTGTAGTCTTATAGTGGCAACTGCAAATAATATTTTGGCCATATCTGTACAACTGTAAAAGAGCCATGTTTTTATCATAGTTCTTAACACTGTAAATCGTGACCCATCAAAAACTAGCCACAAAATTATAATTTTTTTGGAATTGAGATGTTTATTAGTACCTTTTAACAATATCCAAACAAAACATTTTACCATATGATTTTGTTTCCAATATATTTTTGTACATTTGATTCATGGGTGTTTTATAAAGCACCTTACATACCTGCAGAATCAAAATTGCTACACATTTTCAACACAATTTAACTGTACTATAAAGAATCAATTATCACGTAACTATGCATTGTTTCAGCACATGAAATGCTTATCTTAAAAAAAAAAAGAGTAACAATGTAAATATTCTTGTTAATGTTACTTTCTGAAAATTACCAAAGACCTTTATGCTACAGTAAAAGTGTCTGATTTAATGATAGTGGCCATATTGAAAAAGGCGAAAAAAAAAAAAAAAAGAAAGGCAATGTCTACTGCCACAGTATTGTGGCACAAAATATCAGTTTGTCTATTGCCACAGACCAATCAAATGTCAGCATTTGTACTAGAGCCAATCAGGGATGCTGTTGCATGAACTCATTCATCACTTGTTTTTTTTTACTCATTAGCCCTTTGTTGCCACAGTACTATGGCAATTGATGTAAGAAATGACAAATTTGTGATAATATATACAGAATAGGAATTATTGTTCTAAATACTTGATACATTGCTTTATGGTGTTCTTTGCTCTGGAGGCTGGAGAAGGTGGGTGGAGCTACATGTTAGATGGATACAGAAGTGTGCAGTGTGACTTCTCAGTTCTGTGTCAGATCTGTGTCAGTTGTGTGCTGTGGTCCTGTGGAATTCTGCACTCTGATATAAATCTACCACTGGGACAACGTTCAATGTCGGATTTACCTACCGGTGCCATGCCCCCCACCCCCACCCTTTTGAAAATCTTTAGAGAGAAAAACAAAAAAGCTATCCTGATCAGGAATTGAACCCTGGCCTTTTGCATTACAGGCCGATGCATTACCAGGTGAGCTAAGTTGTACCTGCATTTCTAGCAGACCTATTTCCCATGTGATTGCCTTGGTACTTTTTGGGTTGCATATGACGGACTTGACATGATATAACGAGGGCACTGATTGGTTCTGTGGTAACAGACAAACCCATATTTCGTGTCAATAGCCACTTTGAAAAAAAAAAAAAAAACAGCCCATCCACTGGCTTTAGTGGGATGATAATCCACCAGGGGGCAGAAAACACATATGCGGTCACATACATCAGGTTTTTAAGGAAAGTTTTGATCTCGTTGATAAGATAGAGGTCTTAGAACCTGGTGTAGCAAATATGATATAAATTGGTTTTATAGGGTTAGTGGAGGCAGGCACTGTTTTAAAAGAATGTATCATGCCTAGAGTTTTCATATTCATTCATTTGTCAAATGTGTGCCCCTTTACTTACTTTATTGTAAATGTCAAAATGTCCCTTTGGAAGTTGATATGGCTGTTTTAGTCCAACAACCCAGAGGTCTGATGGACTATTTGTCCTCCATCCATCCGTCATCCATAAACAAGAATCTTCAAGAATCTTCTTCTCTGAAACTGTTTTCATAATGGCTTAATATTTGTTGTGGAACATCTTTGGAGTAAGGTCTACCAAGTTTGTCCTAATAATTGCGTCAATATTGATTTTTGAATTTTTTTAATGAATTTTTGAAATGTTAAAAATCCCCATTGGTTTATAATGGGTCACAAGTGCTATAACTTCAAAGCAATTGAAGATATTGATATACTTACTATTATTAATAGATACATATGGGCTTTCATATGGTGCTATGACCTTTGACCTTGACTGACCTTGAAAGGTCAAACCCAAGGTCATCTATGTCCAGATTTCTATCTTCTCCAAAACTGTCAGCCAGAATCATTTGAAATTCGTAGCAGAGGTTCCTTGGGGCAAGGCCTGCCAAGTTTACTCACTTGAGATTGACTTGAGAAATATTGAGTGATTTTGAAAAATATTGATAGATTTTTGAATTTTTTTTATGAATTTTTGAAATTTTCAAAATCCCCATTGGGTTATAAGGGGAAAATGGCAGTGCTTAAACTTCTAAACAGTTAAAGATATTGATATAATTATTATTGGCAAGAGATAGGAGGTCACATATGGGCTTTCATTTGGTGCCATGACCTTTGACCTTGACTGATCTTGAAAGGTCTAACGGATGTCAATTAATGTTTTTAAATATGTCGTTGGACTACAGAGCCCTTAATCCTAATTTTTTTTTACTGCAGCAATTTGTTTGGAAATATGCAAAGACGTCAGTATTTAGTGTGTGCATATTTAGCTGCCATGGCTAAAACACATACCGTACATGTCATCTCTTGTAGCTTTAATGTACGCCAGCATCTTCGGGAATGTGTCAGCCATTATCCAGAGGTTGTATTCAGGTACAGCCAGGTATCACCTCCAGATGCTACGGGTCAAAGAATTCATCCGCTTCCACCAGATCCCCAACCCACTGAGACAGAGGCTGGAGGAGTACTTCCAACACGCCTGGACGTACACCAATGGCATCGACATGAATATGGTACGTGTGTGTACCAGTGTGAGTCTGTTTTCTATCCTCTACAAGTAGAAGTAATATTTTTGTTTTTTGTTTTTTTGCTTTCTTCTGTTGCTTCTCTCCTTTCCAATATCATTTTGTGTGAGTTTGATGTTTTTGAACACCATTTCTGCCAGGTTTCAGCTATCCTGTCCCCAAAAATGCTCTTACCAAAACAACGTGAAGCTATGTATCACTGTATCACTATGTCATCGGCATAGTATAATATTCAGTCATCATGATTATACTGTGCAATTTTCAGTCATAGCCACATATGAAATGAAAGCCATAGTTATTTTTGCTCATGCATACACTAACTCTGGCTTTTCCCATCATGATAATGTTCATGGTACTTATATAAGTTTGTCTTTTCCATGTCTGCCTCATATCAAATGGAATGACCCCACCACTCTGGTAAGAGCAGGAGGTACATGTGTTAACAGAAATAATGTTAATATGAGTGTTTTTTGGTTGTAGAGCAACATATAGCTGTGTCTGATACCAGTAGTGGAATGCTTTAACTTTTGTACAGAAAAGAGCAGAAACAACCCTAATTTATGGAGCTTTAATACAGAATTATTTCATTATTGTCCAAAAAATAGTGCATGATTTTTGGAGGGCATGTTCCCTCAGTGTCTTATCCGTCACACAACTTCCTACACAAAGTCAAAGTACATCAAGACACTGTAAATGTGAATCATGAATGGATTTACATACTTATGCATGCCGGTAAATGCAGGAAACACATACCAATGAATATTTCTTTCATGCCACAGTTGTCTATCACAGATAGACTTGAGTGTGGCCTGCCTCAAGGTCCCTTTTTGCATGAAATCTGTGTATTCAAACACAAACCCCATGATATTCATCTGGTACCAGAGACAGAGCAAATCATGCCTGTGAGAGTGGGCACAGCCTCGTTGGGCACTGCCAGGTTTCCCTCCCACTGTGGGAGGCTTGGCTGCACGCTCAGCGGTGGCACCTGCGCTTGCCAAATGTTGTTCAGTCTTTCCTTTCCAAATCTACTGATCAGTTTTTGTTCTGAGCAACAAAAAAGCCTGACAGAGCCAGGATCAGTTCAAGATACATTTTTGCTGTGCTTGTGTGCGCCTTGTATTTTACATGGAAATAATAAGAAACATGTTTATTGTTTCAGCTGTCCCTTGTGTGTCCTCAAAGTCATCCTCTCTTTCACGTGTTTTTTGTTGGGGTTTTTTTTTCTTCTAAAACTTAATAACAATGTCCCTATCTACAGTCATGTTGTCCAAGGAACATTAGTTTTGTCAGTGGTCAATGTATCTTTGTCTTGAAGGGTAAGTGTTTTGTAAGTCTATATTTATGCATTTGGAAGATCTTCTTGGCTTTTATATATTTTACACAATGTTACTACTAAAGTATTCATTCAGATCTTAGTCACTGGATGGTAAGGAACACGTATGTATATGTATTTATTTGTGGTTGTACATTTTTTACCTATACAGTGTTTGCTTATGAGTCAGTGTTGTGGAATGTGGTAAAGATTTTGAGAAACATTTGAATTTTATTTTGTAGTTTTATGACTTTGGTTATTGTTCATAGAATAGTTGCATTGTCTCAGTGCAAAAAATCCAGTAAAATTCCAGTAAAAATATGTCAAGACAACAAAAAGAGAGGGAAAACAAACTCTGAGAGTGCTTTGTTTTAGTTTGTGCTGTCCTGTATCTGCAGCTACACAGTCCTAAATGTTCTGTCTTGTCTCTTATGTAAATCTGCAGAAAGGCTCAGCAGCAGTAAATTGTAATTTTGTGTAGACAAACATTGCAGGCTATGTCTAGTACAGGTTTTGAGAAGAAGGAAAGAACACAGGTGGCAATTGTGACAAATTCCTCTGGAAATCCAGTCAATCTGACCTGAACTGCATCCCAAACCAAAACATTGCACATTAAAACCTTCAGCACATCGAAAAATTGAGTCTTACAGCCCAGCTTTCACCTTGTGTCTCACCATGACTGTGTCTACTTTGACCTGTGTTTCAAACTCAGGTCCTGAAGGGTTTTCCAGAGTGCCTGCAGGCGGATATCTGCCTCCACCTTAATAAGAGCCTCCTCCATGGCTGCAAGGCATTCCGTGGAGCCACAAAGGGCTGCCTCCGGGCCCTGGCCATGAGGTTCAAGACAACCCACGCGCCTCCCGGAGACACCCTCGTCCACTCTGGAGATGTGCTCACTGCTCTCTACTTTGTCTCCCGTGGGTCCATTGAAATCCTCAAAGAAGATGTTGTGGTGGCCATCTTGGGTGGGTCTAAGCACTCATTTATAACTACAAATTTTGCATGTGCTTGCTGCAGATTTAGATGCTGAATAAATGTGATAGGTCAAACAACTGCCTTTCAGTCATAGGCAGTACCTCATATCGACAATTTTTCACTGTGAAGAAGGCTTAAATGAACATGCTAAAGTAGTTTTCCGGAAATTGTGGCAAAGACAGCAATGCAAAAAGTGATGTGCTTTTGTTGTTACATTGTCTGAAAGAGGAGAAATGCAACTACATTTGTGGTAAATATGTTGGGGAAAAAAAAAAAGGTTAGCTATTTCTAAGACCTTCCCATCCACTCTCAAGTCTGAACATTCTCCAGAATCACTAAAACATTAAAAAACACTAAAACTGTTTTTAAGTTTCAACCATGCCTCTATGTAAAAGCTTGGCAAAATACTATAATGTAGCTCTAAAAAGGGGTGAATTTGATCATTTTCACAATGTTTTTCAATGCCATTGTCACTGAAACTGCACTGAAGTCATAGCACATCATACCTACATTCATTCAGATATGTCCTTTTATGTAAGGCTCTTTTTCATCTAATACAGATTTTGCACATAATAATTTAATTACTCATTGTTAAGTGACTCATGTTTGGGTCCATGCCACATTTGGTCTTGAACACATTCATGACTTGAGCTGTTGTCCTCAGAGATATTTCACAGGGTTTCAATGTAGGAGGCACCCATTATTTTTTTATTATTTTATTTTTATGTCATGCACACAGAGTGACATCAAAAGTAGAGGATGCATTCAATTTCATTTAAAGTACAGGTTATTTCAGAGCTTGGCCTT
>JAPTMW010000013.1:18643478-18657569 GCA_029822955.1 Ostorhinchus angustatus | reverse complement strand
TTAAGTTATTATTCTCACTTTAAAAGATGAAAATAAAAATAATCACTCAAATAAAAATTTTGCATACACAGATATTCCAGAGAAACCTCGGGGAGAACCACAGTGAAGGAGAGATCCACTCCCATGAACGGACAGGCTATAGATGCACCAGGACTGATGGAAGTCAATTATATCCCTACAAATCTATTTAGCAATTTTACAATTCTTTTTTTATTTTGTGGAAAAAATAATTACTAAGCCAGACAAATGAGGGTCAAGTGTTTCTGCAATGAATATATTTACCCAAAAGAATAATTACGTTAATCATGACGGAAACAGATGAGTTTTGTGTTTTTCCGACTTACATGAAGGCAGCAGCGCAGGGGGAGGGGCTTGCTCCATCTCTGTCGCTGATTGGCCGTCCGCGCCATCTATCAGCGCACTTCCGACAGCTTTAAGTAGCTCGGATGTGATGTAGCAATGTTCAGACTTATCGGAAGTTAAATCTGCAACAGAGGAACCAGTTTTCACTGCTAATCACACTTCATAAGGCAGCAAACTTGTTTTTAGTTACCTCACTTTCTCCAAATGGCTTATTCAGGATACGGCGGGGTAAGTATTTTATAAATAGTGCTGATCTCAGTACAGTAAAATCAGCAACATGCTTACATAACCGCTCAATTCAGTAGCCACAGGGCTCTTCTTGCCGTGAATTTCCTGAAAATTTGTCGCAATATGTCACAGGATTACACTGGACATGTGCAAAGTCAGTGTTAAGAGGCACTACGGTCTCGAATGGTTCAGCTTTAGGGTAGGAATATAGATGGAACAGAAGGACAGTATGGCATGACATAGAACTTAAAGACCCTCTTCCGGGAATAAAATAGCCTACCAGAACATACACTAACAATCACCTTTACTTTGCTGACTAACTCAGCTGCAGCTGCTATTTATCAAAGTTTATAGTAGCCTACTCTTTAAGAGCTCAACAAGTCATGATAAAGTTAACTACACTGCATCTACACTGTATGATTTAGCTTGTGATTCTTGACTTTTGCTAACAAAAATAGTGTGACATACCAGACCTAAAGTAGCTACCCCACTTCCCACTGAAGCACACCTAGCTGCGACTATTTAATTTGTATTGTTAATGTGAAACACTTTTCTTCTTTACTAATAGTTCATTTAATCGGAATAATAAAAATGCCCACGTTAAGAGACGTGTTATTTGTTTCCAGGCACCACATTTACACTAATTACTCAATATCTGGTAGAAAACAATAAGCTTAAGAGCCAGATCAAGCGAAAGTGAACATCGGTGTCACAAATAAAAATTTCACCTATCATTTCTCAAATAGGCTCTTTTTTTTTTTTTTTAAGCTTAACTATTTTATGGAACTGTTTACAAAATTTCAGTGTCACTTGTAGAAAAAAAGATATAATTGATTATATAAAGTTATACTTCACTATTAACTTTAACAAAACAAATTTTTCTTGCTTGTATATGTGATATTTTAAGTCTGTGAATCTGTAGGATCTAATTATTCAACAGTACAATAATATAGAAAGGTTATGTACGATCAAATTATTTGTAAAATGTGCAGTGCTATTAGCTGTATATATCACTTCAGTTGTAATCTTTTGTTAAATACAAGTTTATTAGCATATTTGCAGTGTTTTAGTTCCAGCAAATTCTTTTATTCTGACCACTGAATAACGTGACAAACAGCTGTCCCAATGTCACAGTTCCCACCTGTCCCATGTCACAACATATCTGTGTTCAGAAAAATTTATGATTGAAATATTTTTATCCAATATTGATCACAATTGTAGTTTAACATCATAGCTAAAGCCCCTTGTTTCATTTAGTATCAGTTTCTTATGAGAACAGCATGTTTTGTACATTTCCGTAAAGTGGAAAAAAATTATTTTAATTTTGAGTCCCCATGTCACGCTGCAGTAATTGTCTTTACCTCAGAATTTTATTTCTGTAAATTGTAACATGTCATGTGAAAATACATACTGAGACCTATTCATACATGTATTAAACATGGAGATAAGTTATTTAGTTTTCAATACAGAGCTTACTGAACATGAAATGTGTTGCTGTGTCACCACTTGATCTTTTCCCTAACAGAAAATTTGGTGACATTAATGGAAATGGCAGAGTCTAAACAGCCAGGTAAACTTACCTGTCCCCTTGTGAAAGTTCATTAAACTTACTTTGTCCGTAACTTGCTGGTAGTTAAACAACATTCATATTTTGTGCCATGTCAAGTAGTTCAAGTACTTTTTGGGTATTTATTGTAGTTTAACTACTCAATTTTCCAACTACAATTTTGGGCTACAGGATAAAAAGCAAGTTGTTTTGGTTTTTTTTTAGATTTATTTTTTGTAATAGAAATTGTATCTTACTATTGAACGCCAGACAGCCCCTTTTTCTTTCATCCTGAATTGGTTTGAAGGCATGATGTCATGACAGCCAATGCTGCCTTTGATTGGCAATTGCCCTGGCAGCACTTGAATGCTTTGCAGATGTGTAAATTACTAATGTCGTGTGGTGGTCACCACCATGGACAACCCTCCCGCCAGCGCCGCCCCCGATAGCAACATGCCGCCCCAACCATGGCCATTTATTCTTTCATATACACCACATGTACATTCACAATTTAATGCTGAAAATTAAAAGTATTTGCTAAAACTACTTTTTCTAATCCTAGTTTTACAAACTACATTACTCCAGGGGTAGAAATGTAGTTTGTTTGAACTACTGCCATGCTGAACTACTTGTAGTTTTACAAGCTACACATGCAAAGTAGCTTCCCCAACACTGTCTGTCCATAGCTTTTCAGAAACTAAGTGGCTATGGATATTGAACTGCGCAAATGTACCTGAGGGCGAGGAGTATGGAAACACAAGACTACAGTGGAAGTGATTAACAGCTATCCACAGCTTTGAGGAGTCTGATTGGGTTAGGGCAATTCTGTATTTTTGGAAAATGCGTACTTTGTAAGGAATTTGTGCTGCACAAGTAGAATTTGATTTTATTCATACGGAATTTATGGGGATATGTGACGCTAATTAGCTAGACAGGAGCATGCCATATTTCTAGTCTTTTCGTACTTCTGTAGCCACTGCCTTTCAGGAATGAGTGGAAAATCCCCTGCTCCTTTACCCATAATACCCTGTATCAATCAATGCTGGTGCAACACTGTCAACAGCTGTAGTTGCTCTGTTACTCCAAATCTTTTTTTTTTTTTCAATACATTTTAGTGACCCATTATTTCATTACAAATTTTCAAGAATTTTTGTCATTACATGAACACAACGAAATTTAGGCAGGTAGTTTTCAGCTATGGTGCAACTTGAATACAATAAAACAAGACCATATAAACCCACATGTATATTGTACTGGAGTAGGGCTTCAAGTCTGATGTAGTGTTAAAAACAAAATAAAACACGGCAAGCCAAGAGCCCTTAGCTGCTTTGTATCTGCACACCACCATCTTGTCACATTGATATTTTGACTCTGCTTCAGTATGGAGGCCAAATGCCAGGAATGCCCCCTCAGGGGATGCCAGGAGGGCCACCCATGGGGCCTCCAATGGGGGGTCAGATGGGTGCTCCCATGGGGGGACCAATGCGAGGACCAATGGGAGGCCCCATGGGAGGCCCCATGCCTGGCACTATGCCTCCCATGGGTGGGCCTATGGGAGGCGCACCTCCCCAGGGAGGATATGCACCTTATGGAGGAGCCTACCCTGCCACGTATGGCGCCCCTCCTGCTGCCAATGATCCCATGTGGGGCTACTTCACAGCGATCGCAGGCCAGGTGAGTGCCTGACTCCTGTATAGTTTATTTACTTCAGCTCAGAACAAAACTGACCTTTCATTCTGTGTTTCACTTCTGGTTTTCAGTGCAGTACTGTACCTGCTTCAGCATTTCAGTTCATAATTTGGATAAGAAAAAGAATGCTGTGTTTGTAGGCATTTCAGTTTAGATGTCAGGACTCTGTCTTAACATGCATCCACTCTCCTTCACTTGTCACAGGCTGCTCATGTTCGGACCCGCATTGAGCTTAAATTTATTTTTTTTAAATTTCTATACTACCCTTACTCATTACTTGGAATTTGTAATCCCTTCACGCTTCATACAGCAGGCACATTTTTCCACAACTTGTTTTTACTTCAAAGATTTCAACTTTGACTTTTTCCAGGATGGTGAG
This sequence comes from Ostorhinchus angustatus, assembly GCA_029822955.1. Classification (NCBI taxonomy): domain Eukaryota; kingdom Metazoa; phylum Chordata; class Actinopteri; order Kurtiformes; family Apogonidae; genus Ostorhinchus; species Ostorhinchus angustatus. Next base: position 18,653,364 of record JAPTMW010000013.1, on the reverse strand, counting down.
GTGGATTCAGAGGAACTCCAGAGGTGTCTGACTCAGGCTGGTTTCACTGGCAGCTACTCTCGTAAGTTCACCACACAAAAATGACCATCAGCTGATTTGTCCAAATTATCTTAACATGATTCCAGACCTGTTTTTAATATTTCCTTTTTTTTTTAAACAGCATTTAGCTTGGACACATGTAGGATCATGATTGCGATGCTGGATGTATCCTTTGTGTACTACTTGTGTTGAATTGTGAAAAGCAGCTTTGTGTGTGATGTATGTTTAACCTTTACCTTTCAATCATAGACTTAGCTGATCTTCAAATAAGCACTTACTAGGTGCGGTTACACCTTGAACCAGGTTTTTCCGGCTGCCTTCTTTATAACGTCCACACCTTGTAGTCATTATCCATGTGTCAAATAGTTTAGCAGTGATTAAACCTTAACCAGGATATCACCAGAGGGACTATACAGGCAAGATGGGTTTTAATGAGTTCAAAGATCTGTTCACTGCACTCAATAGCTGGAAGCAGAACTTTATGATGTATGACCAGGACAGGAGTGGAACCGTTGAACCACATGAGATGTCTCAGGCAATCGCTGCAATGGGTGAGAGTTTTAAAACACGATTTGTATTTAATGGCTCGTATTAACACATCTAATGGCATTTAGAATATTGTAATGATGTTTAATTAGGCTTAATAGAACTAAACCGGGCCTATTATCGCAGTAGAGCACTGAAGAAGATCTATAGTTCGACAGAATACATGATGCACTTAGGGTCTGCGGAAGTAAAGCTAATCAACTAAACCATAACCTGAAAATGAGCTGGGAGCAGGGGTAAACACAGAGAAAGACTTAAGGATCAAATTCACCTAAAAGTCAGTTTAGTCTGTATGTTTCTACATACATTTATTAAAGTCATCTGGGAAAAAGAACTGTAGTTTTTTGTCATGAAATAAAAGTCAGTTTTAATAGATCCAATGTAAGTGCTTTAAATATGCAAATTAGAAAAGTGCTATATGAATCTAATCTACTGTTATTTTCCACAATATCTTGCACTATTTTTATTTGCTATTTTTATCTGTTCTTAATCTGTTCTTCTTAAATTTTAAGTGACTGTACCTGCTAATTTAATGTTATCAGAAGTGCTTACAGTATATATTGGTCCATATTGCTAGTGTTTTTAGTGTGCTTTTTTGACCTGCAGGTTGACAGGAAACACTGTAACCACAAACTCACTATTGTACAGGAAGTGGTTTACAGACAGAGAAAGTTTAACTTTTTTTTTTTGTGTGCGTGCACATTTTACCAGGCTACCGCATCAGTCCTCAGGCTCTGAATGGGATTGTGAAGCGCTACAGCAAGAATGGGAGAATCTTCTTTGACGACTATGTGGCCTGTTGTGTCAAACTGCGTGCTCTTACAGGTGTGTGTGTATGTATATGTGTACACACACACACATATATATATATATATATATATATATACACATACATATTAGAGCCCGACCGATATGGGATTTTTGGGGCCAATACCGATATTGGGGGCTAAAAAAAAGCCGATAACGATATATCAGCAGATATTCGATATTGGCCAATATCAGCCGATATCCGATATACTGGCCGATATATTAAATAAGAACATTGATCTACACAGGATATATTAATCTTAATAATTGTGGAGATGTGGATTAACAGTTGCATAAATCTTTGTTTATCTCACAAAGATAATTGACACATCTTCAAAACACTGCTTAATATTGTAATATCAGACTAGTATGTGACCTGTGGAACCACGGGTTGTAGATGTGGTAGTTTTTATGCTGATAGAGCAGATTTATGAAAGAGATGTGAGTCTATATTTTATAAGTAGTGACATAAAAATTGTTTGGTAAATCATTTTTTAAAATGTAAGCGACACCTACCTTTAATGAGTCCAACTACAAACCAAGCTATGGAATCACAGAAATAATTAGAGCAAAAAATATTACAGACCACAAAATTATGTGGTGGTGGGGGGGGGGTAGCGGTCTGTGATTTTCGGACTGGAGGCGGGTCGGAGCGGGGGACGACCGGTCCATCCTTGTCGGAGCGCGGTCTGTGAATCCCTCGATCATGTGTGTGTGGTGGGTGATAGCATGGTTGTCTGAGCAGAAGTGAAAGTGAAACTGACAGGCTTTACTATTCCTCTAACTCTCCGGGCAGCACAGACACGCGCAAAGGAGCAGTGAGCGGCAGAAACTCTGCAGCAAAAAAAAGTTAATAAATCGGCGACATATTGACCGATGTCGATTAATCGGTGAGACCCTATAATCGGCCGGCCAATGAATCAGTCGGGCTCTAATATATATTTATTTGTTTACGTTTGGTTTTATTGCACCAGCGTCTCTGCTGTTTTCTCTGAATTGCTATGTTGAGCTGAAAATATGACCCTTTTTACTTACTCTTCTTATTATAGAGAACTTCAGGAGGAGAGATACCATGCAACAGGGATCTGTCAACTTTCAATATGATGATGTGAGCTGATCTCTTCTCTTTTAGATCTCTATTTGTCCTTGAACATTTATCAGCTTTACTTAAAAAGTGTCAGAATCTATTAACATCAGCTCTGAATATCGGTCAAGTACAAAAAAAGCTTTTTTAAAAAAAAATCTTGTCTACAATCTCTGAGCTTCATTTGCTGTAATGAGACCTCAGACATTTGTGATCCTGCAGCCATTTTCTTATGTGTGTCTGTTCCCTGTCATTGTAAATATGACAGATTTCCAGCGAGTCTTTGCCGCTAACACTCTGTCCCTTTGTCTCATCGTTTCCCTTTTTGCAGTTCATCCTGTGCACAATGGCCGTCTAAATGCTGCTGTGTCCCTGTATCACAAGGTCAAGCCATCTAATGAACCAATCAGTGGTGGACTGTGGACCACTGTCTCACAGGAATGCAAAGGGAGGCCAGTATATGTGACTGAGTGGCCATGAGCCACAATGGGACCCATACCCATAGCTTATAATGCTTGCTCTAATGTTTTAGTCTTGTATGTCGCACAGAAGTGCTGATGAGGGTGCAGTATATCTACAATAGAAGAATGTGTTCCATTTCTGCATCTTTAAAGCCTCTCATGTACAGATCTTTTAAAAATACCGCCTCAAACAATCAATCAGTGTCAGAATTTGTAAGATAATCACATTAAAATTCTCAATAGAGGCTTTGAAGGCAGATCAGTGAAACAATTTAGGAATCAATCTAGCACTTACACAACACATTGAATGAAAATCAAAGTGCAAAGAATACTGCTGTTTTAAGGATGTAGAAGATCTCTGTCTGTGAGACACCTTTGTGCCATTATAGTCACTGAATGTAAGGTCAATACAGTGTATTAAAACCATTTATATGTAGTATAATACTAACAAGCTTTATGGTAAAAGATACATGTTGAGCAACATTACATGCAGAATTTACTTTTACACTGAATTAAGACATCTATGAATTTTTAATAAAGTGTGCCTTTTCTCATTTGCATTATGGGATGTGCTAACTGTTATCTGTTAAATAATGGATACACATTCGCTTAATGTATAACAAACCAATACGAGATGTGAAACTTGCCATGAAGCTACAGTTTGTAAGGGTTTTTCTTTACTCACACAGCCAGATTTTTTGCATAAAGATGTAAAGATGATAATGAGATTATGCATGCCAAATGTTGTATGAAACATCTTGTTATTCACAATAAACACTTTGTCAGTATGCATTCTGTTTATTAATTTATACAATTGAGTGTTTTTTCCAGTCTACACAATATATTTTATTTCTTTAAATATAGTTAAGAACAGAAACATTCAAATTAGCTGTTAAGTGTTGCATTGTATAAAATACAGTGGCAAACATTTAAAAAATGCATAAAAACAATTGTGAACAGCACTAGGTTTAAAAAGTGACATTTTTATCCAGTACAGCAAGTTTTCTAATCTTTGTGCAAAAGTTTGCAAATCCCATGAAAGTTCAGTAGACGACTCTTCAGGCATTGGACATGTGGAGTTAAACTTTAGCAACTTTTTGTTCTACAGTGCTCAAAAAAGAAAGCTTGTCAAAGGAAATACCCCACATGATGCTGGAAACAACCACTGGTAAAGTCCTGGAAGAGCAGGGGTTTCTCCAATGGAAATCGGGAGTTTTTACTTCATCTTAATCCTGCTTCAACAACTATTTATCCATTCTGAATTCTTTAGAAGTGTAGAAACAAAGTTTGTGAGAATAGAAAATTAAGGGATCTAAGGAAAAAAAGAAGGGATTTCATAATTTCACTTACATCTTGCAGACTGTTTCATCAGATCTGCATGTGCTCCTTAGGAGTGAGGATTCCAAGAAGACAGGTGAACAAAATGAAAACCTAGATGTGCTTAAGATGACAGGGAAGTGGTGAAAAAAGTCAGTGCAGAAACTCTACGGAAAAATCAATGTGCAATATCAATTCAAGACGGACTTTAAACAGCATACAGTAAATGCAACACCCAGTTAAAAGCGTCGCCTGTCACTGAAGTCTTGCTTGCTACATTGAGAGGCTGTGCATTGCATTGTCCATTGTCCCATCAATAGTCCACACCATTCTAACGTCAGGGGTTTTTAAAAACAGGTAAATAAAGTACATAGAAAAATAATGGCAAATTAAATATCTTGTTTAGAAAAATAGGTTTAACCGTTATTTCTAAATCTCTGTGGATGAGTTATGTGCTGTACCTTACATATCAATACATGTCACACACAGTTGAGACCTTTTTATAGTTTTGTCAATGCAGTCTCCATGCAATACATGAGTTCATGTTGAATTTGTGTAGTTAGAAAACTTAAAGGACTAATTTAGTTTTTGTCATGCAGTTCACCCTTAAAAAGTTTAAAATGACTTGATACATTTACATGTGGTGGAAAAGCAGGTTCTTCTTGCATTGGATGTATGTTAGGATTTATGTGGTTGTAAAGGCTAGAGCAGGCTAATTAAGCTAAGGCTATTAAAGGCTGGACTCCTCAGTCCAACAGATGAACAGTTTTTTTTATGACATTTTGATGATTTTATCTATGAAACTGTATTTTAAGAGGATAATGGAAGACCTACAGCATGCGTACGAAGATCCAATCCAAAAACATCCCAGCTATGAAGACACATTTTCATGTCTGGCAGCCTTAAATATCCCACATCCATGCTTAGATAATATTTATATGACACAGATGGAGTTTTCTAGCATGATACTTCATCTTCTTGTATTGAACACTTATATTTAAATCATAGAACTGTTCTTTATCAGCCACAGAGAAGCTGACATCCAAACAGATTTTAAACTTGCAAGCAGATGAATTCACAACATAACTGCTGTCAGTAATTGCTCCTTTAGGTTATATAAAATTATTTATGAGCACATTAACCTCTAGAACTGTGTTGATTTTTTCTAGTTTATTTCCTGTACTGTGTTGTCATTATTGCTCTCAAAAAGTCTTGTGCTATGGGATGTGCACGCAGCCTCTACATACATTATTACAGTGTGTCCTGTATCTCAAAGTGATTCTCATTTAAATATCTTAACAGCTGTGGCAATGTGGTGTACAGTAGGCACGCTAAATATACAGACAGATATCCATGTGTATGTGACGCTGCCCAACAAACTATGTAGTTTGTTGGAGTTGCAGAAAAAGACAAACATCAAAGCAGGGAAAGGAGTGAAATATAGATAGAAATGCCTTGGAAAGAGTTTCAAGTAGCTTCTGTCCCTGTGAGGAGGGTAGAGTCATATAAAATAAGACTTGTTAGCTACAGTAGTCTGTAAGCATGCCAAGATCACACCTGATTGCCTGGTGAGTTGCAGTGTGTGTGAGGAACATGCGACTGAAAAGAAACAAAAATATGAAAAACAAAAACATGCATATCTCTTTTTTTAAAAAAAGCACATTAGGTGCCTTTTGTTGCTGGCAGTGTTCTATTTGAAATATGTACAAGGTAAATGATGACTTTACATATGTTAATAATATAGTGTATAAATACCTCTGTATAAATGAACTTTATACATCTAAATCAGCCAGAAGGGGTAGGGCTGGGAGATTTTCCAAAAGGACTGGAAGAAAAGTCTAGTTTATTTTCCTTTGCATATTCAGTCTCTTTCTTAGACCCTGAGTCAAGCTTAAGAGAAGACCTTCAGTCAACTTTGAAGGGTAGGGGAGGCCTACTTTCCAGGAAGCCCCGGGTCAGAAACTGGCCTGTGGAGTCCCAACATTCCTGAGCTGCTGGGGACATCAGGTAGCGAGGCTTGCCGGCCTGATGGGAACCGAGTTGGCTGCTGCTGCTGTTGTTGCTCTAGAGAGTCCACGTTGTTTTGTTTGTGTCTTTGCTCTACGTCTGTTTCGCTCTCTAGCAGTCCAGCAAAGTTCCCATTTGGAAGAGTCTCTGTGTGGAGGAGGACCGGGGAGGTTTCTTTGGATTTGTTCTGTGCCTTTTCTGGGCCAGGGCTCTGAGGAAGACAGCAGAGTGGGCGTCCATCAACTGTTTGGCATATAATTGAACACAAATACATCAAAGACATTGAGTACATGTGCTAATATAAAAGACTGTGACCGTTAAAGCAAAGAGGGTGGTCTGACAGTCTGGACATGATGTTGGAGGAATACACGTATTTTTTCCAAGGAATGGATTTATTTGAGCAACCTTTAATAGAAAAGTCAGTTAAATAAAGATAAAACTGACATTATTTTGCTTGGCAACAAAGAGAAGAGGGCTGGCATCAGCAAACACTTTGAATGTTGGGCTCTAAAAACCAAGACAAAGTTCATAATATTTGTGTGATAACAAATTCAGTTACCAAGCTCTAACCAAATAGTTTTCAACCAACTGAAGAATATAAACAGAATTAAGAGGTTTGAGTTCTGCTCCTAGTCTGCAAATCCAAGGCCAGAGTACACCTGTGATATGTTTAAGGACTATTAAGTAGAGTAAGACTCTTAGGTCTACTTGAGCCCAGACTCCAGACTAAATATGGAAAAGCAGCATTTAGCTATCATCCTGCAAACAGCTACAGCAAACTGCTAGTAAAGCTTAGATTAACCTCAAATGTAGTTTAAATTCCAAGTTGAAAACATCTGATGTTTTGTGCACTTATGACTGAATCACTTACACTCAATTCTTACACTGTAAGTCCTATTTTATCCTCATTGCAGTTTTAGTCTTACTGCTGTGGAAGCCTGGAGGAGTGCATATTCTTTCAATAATTTCAGCATTTTCTTCTATTTTTATTTAATATTTTGATCTTTCTTTGTTTAGCACATTATTATTTCCCTCTGGATGTAGCCTTATCTAGCTTTATAACATAAAAGTCATACACAAATGGACAAAAGTATTGGGACACAATGAATTCAGGTGCTTCTTTTCTAACAGGGGTCTGGGCTACAAAACGGTACTAGCAAATGTCATAATATAGTTTTATATTGTGATAAGTATCATATTGATTATCAGTACTGATGTTTATATCTCAACTCAGCATGAAAACTCAGCATGAAAAGGACACCTTCAAGCTGTAGTGTCCCAATATTTTCATATAGTTTATGAACACCAATGTTTCCTTGTCGATTAATGGGAGATTTTTCTGCCTACGTGAGATGTGAAGAAAGTAGATGGTTAGTTGTGGTAGAAAATTATTATTTTGAATCAGAGCACGAAAAATATTTGAGAAATTTAGAGGTAGAACATTTAAAATCATAGTCATGGATAAAAAAACAAAAAAACAAAAAACAATATTAATGTTGAGAGAAATTAAGTACAAATCAATGTATTTTGGAAGCAAATTTAACAATTTAAACCAAACTGACCAATGCAATGCAATGATATTTATACCAATATAAAACTATATTATGTCATTGGTCATTATTGTTTTGTAGTCCAGTCCCCTCTTTGAAAAGAAACACCTGAATTCAACGTTTCCCAATACTTTTGTCCATATAGTGTATGACTTAGGCAATTATGCTATGAGGTTAACAACTTATATAAACTTGCCTTTCCTTTAAGTAATTTAATATTACCTATTTCATAATTGGGAGCATTATTATTTTTTATCTGTAGATTTGTAAACTATGCAGGCGTGACAGAAATACACACATTTTTTCCATACAAGCACAGATACTGGTGTAGAAGAAATGTGCAGAATAAGTCTTTGAAGGACATTTCTGCTACTTGTTTCATGGCAAAGCGACTGAACTTCATATCATTAAAATACTCTGCAAACTGGTAAACGACACTAGCTTCAGATAAAATAATAATAATAAAAACAATATGCCTGAAAATTATCTATGTTTTAATGTGCAAATCAGTTTTCAATGTCAGCAATAGAGCATGAAACACTATGATGTCTTTTCTCTGTGGTTTAACATCCTTATCTGGTGTTATTTTGCATTGTTTATCTAGTTTTCTTATATTTGTTCTACTTGTTACACACTATTAGACACGCCAAGGCATGGTTTTTTATATGTTAATGTCCATTTAGTTTGAAATGGGCCTTTATGTTGAGATGCACACAATAAAGTAAAATAAAAGTATTTGATAATTCTCTCCCAATGCAATAAAAGTTTTGTTGCTGACATTGAAAACTACTGAATAAGAGGAGACAGTAAAACATTAGCGTGGGGAGTAAAGGTGAAAAGTTTTCAGGAAAATCAACATCTAGAAACCTGAAAACTCTACATAAATAAAAGACATCCCATTTTTGTTTGTATGTCTTATTATTTTTTTGAGATGTAGTTTTCTCTTTTCTCTTTCTAGTAAAGCCTAAACAAAAAGGTAAAAGGTAAGATTATAACCATGTTTTGTCTTTCATATTTCCTTTTCAATAAAGTCTACTACAGGTCGTTTCACTCTCCTAAACATTGATGGAATATTTGGCATTGAGTGGGAGGTGATTTATTCTTTCGAGGACTGAATTTGTACAAGTTCTAAGCAATTCAAGTAAAGAGTTACATTGTTATATTCTGTAAAGTGGAACTTGTGAGCAAAGTATTCCTTGTGGTACTACGAGGTGTGACAAAAAAGAAACGAGACTTTGGCAGCCATGCTCCTGACTCAATGCCTATTGGCTAAACGCTTATTTCATTGTGTTGCACAACTTCTCACCAATAGTCTGTTATAATATTGTTCACTTATTTCACTCTGTTCTTCTGTTTTAAGCTTTTGTGTAACATGGTGCTGTTAGGCCTCGTCATTCAACTTTTGTGTAGCACAGTGACGACAAACATGGAGCAAAGAATTAATTTGAAATTCCTTGTTAAGTTGGGGAGGAGCCCAAAAGAGTGTCTCAAACTTCTCTGTGAGGATTACGGAGAAGATGCAATGTTGCGGCTGTGAGTCTTCGAGTGGCACACATGCACAAAGAGAGGCCGTGAGGAGGTGGACGATGACCCCAAGTCAGGACGGCCTTCCATGATGAAGAAGGATGAGAACATTGAAAGCGTGATGCAGCTGTTGTGAAGTGATCGCAGATTGACAGTGAAGATGATGGCAGAACAGCTCCGCCTGAACAGGGTCAGTGCATACCATCTTGGTGGAGGAGCTCGGGATGCGAAAGTTGCGTTCCACGATGACGCCCAAGGTTTTGTCGGATGACCAGAAAGAGGAGATGTTTGAGATACTCTGGTGGGCTCCTCCCCAACTTAACAAGGAATTTCAAATTAAGTCTTGGCTCCATGTTTGTTGTCACTGTGCTACACAAAAGTTGCATGACAAGGCCTAATGGCACTATGTTACACTAAAGCCTGAAACAGAAGAACGGAGTGAGAGTATGTGAACAAAATTATAGCACACTATTGAGACTGGAACTACATCTGTAAATGGACTTCCATCAGTCCTGGTGCATCTATAGCCTGTCCGTCCATGGGAGTGGATC
>JAPTMW010000013.1:18625740-18638042 GCA_029822955.1 Ostorhinchus angustatus | reverse complement strand
AGAAAAGCAGAGGAAAGTTTAAGAGTCTGGGTGTAATTCAGCTAAATTTGAAAAGTTGTGAGAAAAGTGTGATTTTTTATCATGGGTTGTGAGTCTACTTCCAAATATCATCACCATATATATATAATCTTTTTTCCAGATCACCCAGTGCTATTATAGGTCTATTTTTTCTACTATTGTCCAGTACAAGCTAATTCTTGAAAATTAAAGTTGCATATAAGAACACATGCTCTTCATTTTCCCCTTATTCATTTAATCAGAAAGGTATGGGTTTTTAAGTTTTATTCAAAGTGAAGCAATGTGCCCCTGATAAAGCAAAGCAAAGGCACTTAGCATGTGTTCTCCTAGTTAAGATTTCCTCTCAGCAGTAATACAATGTTTCTGAGTGTCTGCTGGAAAACAAGTGGAAGGTCAAGAACACGAACAATAGATGTTGATTCCAATTATGTGTAAAGCATTGAACAAGATGCGCTAATGATGGCGTTGTCGGTAGAAAAAAGGTGTTTATGTGCTACTCTCCCAAAGCCTGTGGAATAGTTTATTAAGCAAAGGCTTTATTTCCATAAAGGCTGATAAGACTTCAAATGATTCACTGAAAAACAGTCCTGGCATCAGCACAGCAAAGCAGTGTGTGTATTTATCTCTCCCGACGCTGGGAGACAATCAAGACAAAGATGATAGCACATTTTGAAATGCAGCACAGAGGCATAATGAGATTGCAGCTTCTTCAGGAACAAAACCAGACAAAATGCTTTTTTTTCGTAAATGGCTCCTTGTTTTATTCACTCACACCAAAAAAAGGCCATCGTTTTCAATTAATGAAGCAGGGAATTGAGTCTGAGGTCCTGCGGGATATGGATTAACCATGATGGCTTGAGGGCCCAATCTCACACTGAGTCTGCGCTGTGGTCTGCATGGAGGAATTTCTCATTCAAGGCCTCTGCCAGCCCCCCCTCCCCTCCTACTTCCAACTCATCCATCCATTCCTCATCCTAAGGTGAGTTGCTTCAGTGCAGACCGCTATTAGTGGTGGGGGGAGATAAAACTGTAAGTGTTGCTCCCAATTAGTGCATCAGTGACCGCTCTGTGCCTCCTCCACGGCGAGGCCTGCTGGAAGGAAGGTAGGGAGGAGGGGCTGCACAGAGTGAAAGATTGGAGGAAGGATGACAGGAAAGGAGAGACTGGCATGGAGAGGATGGCTTTGGGAGGAAATAAAGAGAGAGCGTTGGAGAAGTAGGTATAGAAAGGGAGGACAAGAGATGAAACACAAAGGAGGGGAGAGGGGATAGTGGGGGCAGCACAGAGGGGGGAGGGAGAGAGAAAAGTGACTAAAAAATGGCTTAAGCATTCATTTTGAGTGGCGAGACAGGTCCTATTAACATTTAACAGCATTTGCACAACTTGGTGTGGAGGTTAGGATGCAAATGAGGAGGAATTAAAACTGGCCAGAGGTTTGTCATTGATGGATTGCAGTCTGGTGGTACTCACCACTTCCTAGTGTCCATCACAGACGATTACTGTATAATTAAACCTTATTTCTGGACTCTCCGACGCATAATTACTTGTGTGGGAATGTAACCATCATCTAAAAGCTCCAGCAAAATGCTTTAGCATTTAGTCTGGCAGGCTGCAGTCATTTCACAGACCAGTGACAGATAGAGCCATCTGATGATCGGCAAAAGAACAGTCACTTTTAATAAGAGGTGGGAAAAAAATATTAGGCGACAGTGTGCTGATTATAGGAAAATTAGGCTTTCAAGTGGTAAAGTCCTTTGTGTTATTTGCATAATTTATTCCAGCTTTACCCCCTGTTCAACCACCTCTGGTTTTTTGTGGGCTGTGGGCAATTTCCTCTCATATTTGAATAGATTGCACATTTAAGACTACTTAAGGAAAATGATCACTTAGCATATTTTAATTGTCGTGCAAAGAGTGAACAGAGGTGTGAGGCAAAGCTTCTGAAAAGAGGACCCTTTAAAGTGAAGAGGACACAGCACTGTTGTGACAGATAACCTCAAGGTTCACACTCCTGTGCATGTTATCACATACGCTAGGCTCTTTACATTGTTAGTATGTGTGTAAACCCCAAATAATAGAAAAAGCTCTTGTAAAATATGGTAAAAACTAAAACAAAAGGGCACTCCATCAAAGTCCAGTTTCAAAGTCGGAGAAGAGGAGGCCGCACTACCTCAAATTACATAAAACCTGCAGGCAGTTTGTATTTCATGTATCACACCCCCTGCTGTGTAGTGGAGACCAATTGCAGCTTTGTGTATGGAGGTTATTTACAGAATAGTTTGGTGTATAGTATTTATAAGGTTTAGAGCAGAAAAGCAGAGAAAATGATCTGGTCTCTTCCTGCTAGTAGTCTTATAAGCTCAAAGCTTTAAGATATATATTTAAAGGATGGGAAAAAAAGAGGCGTGTGTCATAAATTATTTCTGATCATACTTCATGGCTATAGTGTGTTTCAAAGTGGAAAAATAAAGAAAACAGCAGCCCCAGATGCACTTTAACCTCCTCTGAAGCGTTTGAGTTTTCACAGATAATTATAGAGGCTATACAGCAGCTTCCCACACCTCAGCAGCAGCTATATAATGATACCCTGGAAATATAGTGGGCAAAAGCACATCAGTTTCATTAAGGGTACTCATATAATCCAAATTCTTTGTGATGGAAAAAGATAATTAATGCTTTAATGTTTTGGTCTTGCCACTCTTACCACAGCAAGAGAAATGAATTGTTACATTTTAATGAGAGAAGCGACAGCACTGGCTTCCTGCGAAACACCAATGATTTTATAATTGTACACAAGGGTGACTAACTCAAGGCTCATTAAGGCGATTTTTCAGCTGGGCTATTTTTTGGCAGGACAATGCATTTACTTTTCTGTTCTACTGATAAACAAAACCTGTTTTTAAAGCCTTAATATGACTCCGGACATTAAAAAAAAGAGATGTACAAGATATAATCTCCCAAGAAAATGTCTTTAATGAATCGTTTGTTGCTGCTTGTACCTCAGATTACATGAAAATACATTTAAGTTGACTGCAAGTATGGCAACATATTCACACATATAAACAAGTGGTGCATTTGTATTGTATGTATAGGTATGTACAACAGAAACACGTTACACTCTGTTTTAAAGTTGTGCAAGTGTGTTATATATACTAACAATTTATAAAATTCAACACACTAAATAAAAAAAAGAAGAGTGTGCCCACGTATATACACATTCACACGCGCACAACCACAGTAGTTCACAAAAGATTAAAGCAAATGTATTGGATTATACATTTCCAGGTCACCTTTAGGTTGACCCCACTGTCCATTGTTCCTTCCTCACACAAAAGTGAGTGTTTTTGACGTCCTCTTTCGGTTTTCTTTTATCAGGTGTGTGTTGCCGAGCTCAGATCTGACACACAGTGACAGAGACACACACTAGGCTATGCTGCATCCTGCGGTTGCACCATCAGCTTAATGTTTTAAGTACAGTCATCTGAGGTAGACTGCGCAAAACTTGATGGTGTTTTTCTCTCCACTTGTTTTTTTTTTTCCTTTTTTTTTTCATTTTAATGTATTTTTCACAAACTGACATTTGGAAAGACATAAATCAAATACCACGTGTGTTTTGTAGCCATGAGGTAGAAATGCTTTAAAAAAGAACTGTGGTGTCCAAAATCTCACTGGACATTTAAAGAAAGGATTAAAAAAAAAAAGCTAGATTTAACCACCATGTAGAAAAAGATCAAGACACAAAAAGAATGACCACAAAACACATAACAAACAAGCGTAGCATTGACCGGTATGTTTCAAGTCATTTGTTCGTCAGCTGTGGAGAATGAGGAGAGAACGCCTGTGCTGTTGTTGTGTGCTCTGAAGTGCATTAGTAGGTTTTTCTGTCTAAAGGGAGTCTCTCTCCAGAGGATTTGCTGACAGAAGGAATTCTGGTACAGATTGTTTTGAGGGTGGTTTTCTGACGGACCACTCTGCTTTCCCCTTGTGCTGCTGCCACACTGCCTGGCTGTCTTTCCTTTCCGTCAATTTTGCTGATGCTCAGCAGAACTTTTTCCCCCACATCAGGTGCTGCACTGATGGCGCCTACACCAGTAGAAACAGAGATAGCAACACAGACTGGCCTGCACATATGTAGCTCCTACTTTCCCGCTGATATCGATTTAAATAACCAACTACAACATGATGTAAAAGTGATACTGAAAAAAAGCAAAATGATCATTGGTTGCAATAAATGAAACCTCTCCAGGACAAACTCCAGACAGACAAAACAAAACAAAGCAAGCACCGCCAATGGCATTGAGACATTTCAAAAACAGCAACAAAAAATACTCCACACAAAAATGCTTCAGTGCACATACAATAAACTATCTTAAGTAGTTCCATGCCACAACAGAAGGGACAGCTTCTCACACAGTGACAATGTACTGTATGAAACCAAGTACATTCCAATGTAATACAAAAACAGATAACCTTCAGAGAGGAAGGAGTTTAAGACTAGTGCTGAATCCTCAGTCATGTTTCAAAGCTCTTCAGTATACTGGAGTATGAATCCAAATGCACTTAGATTATGTGCTTTATGTTGTCTGGGATACTTATAAATATTCTTGAAAAAATACAATGACTGACATGAATTTGAAATGGACTAGTTGTCTGGGAAGAACAGTCTCTAAAACCAGGTTGCACCAACAAATATTTATTATATTCAGGGATATTATGTTTTTGGTCCAACTGCCGCCGCCGGATATCCTTCGTGTTAACGCGATAACTTGAAAGATATTCAGTTTGGAAATTCCATATTTTCCATATCAATCAGGGAGAGGAAGAACTGATTCGACTTTGGATGATTTACCATTTCTAGATTGCCCACAAGGGGCCGCTCTAAAGTTTAAAATCACTAAACACTCTTTTGTTCATATCTCTGGAACTATTTGTCTGATTGACTTCAAATCAAGTGCAAATGAAAGGTCATGACCTGGGGATGCCTCACATCATATCTGTCTGGTTCAAATTCTGCTGTGCCGGCTCCGCCACTGCTGGATATCCTTTGTGTTAACTTGAAAGATATTAGGTTTAGACATTCCATGTTTTCCATATCAATGAATATCATGGAGAGGAAGAACTGATTTGATTGTGGACGACTTACCATTTCTAGATTGTCCACAAGGGGGCGCTCAAAAGTTTAAAATCACTAAACACTGTTCTCTTCATATATCTGGATCTATTTGTCTGATTGACTTCAAATCAAGTGCAAATGACCTGGGGATGCCTCACATCATGACATCATAGCTGTCTGGTTAAGGACTGGGGCCGTTCGGGGATATACCCCTTGCTGTAGCCTCCGACGGCTAGTTTTGTCTAGTTTAATTTAATATTAGTTAAAATCAAAATTCAGCAAACTAGGTTTAAACTGTAGAAAAGTAAGATAAATGCTAAAAATACTGAAAACCACAACAGCAAAAATGTAATAAATACGTAAAAATACATTTGCATGCTAGCTGATAAATTACTGAGGACTTTTTTTCACTGCCATGTTCTTCAGGTCTGAAAATCAGACAGTTTAAGGGTGTAGTGCAACAAAACCACAGCTTGACTGAGTCTTTCTTAATTTAAAGTAGTGCAACATAATTGAAGCTAAACCAGGTTTCAATCGGGTTTTAAATGTAATTAGTGCAAAAATTATTTATTTATTATAAATAGCAAAATAGTTAATTAAAATGAATTATATGATTCGAGATTTATTATACTAAGGACTATTAGTCCTTATGCTGGGTAAAATTGCTCTACAAATACAGACAAGTATGTGTTGAATAATGGATTTCAATCCAAAGAGTGCTCTCCCATATACAACTAATCCAGATCAAACACAGGTAAACAATGTAAGTAGCAAGGCAACTCTGCCAGAGCCATATATCCTATGCTCTGGTATCTATCAAACCCAGCCTAAATACTAGGAGAATATAGTACAAAGTCCCTTGGTCTAGTTGAATGTTGACTTTGCGTACAAATATTTTCACATAATTGGAGGGAACAACACCCAATGATATTAAGTCGAACATTTAGTTTAAGACCCACACAAAGATGTACAGTATATTTTCTTTGACATTATTTTATTTGGAGGAAATTTAGCATTAGTGTCATCCTAGTCAGACAGTACGGCTTCCCATGCTTAACATGATGGAAAATGAGCCATTATCTTGCACAGAAATTAAATGACAAACTGATGGAGCCTCCATGCAGCCTTCCCATACAGCCTAGCTCTCCTATTCTAAACAATGCGGATAATGGTTGTTTTAATAAATATACAACTCACTGACCACCGGCCCAAGACCTGTCCATCCCTTAAAACCCCCAAACAACAAAGATGGGTAACACATTTTACATTGTTTTTAAGGAAATAAATTTCAGGATTGGTCGAGTAGAAACAAGCAGCTAAAACACCTGCCCTGGGTGGAAAACAAAAGATGAATAGAAGATAATGTTTTTACTCTCACTGTTGATTATGTTCTATCATTCCAGAACATATCTAGTACATTCATTGTCACCTCTTTGCTATTTATCCTGGCCATTTGAGGTACACCTACAGTAACACTGCTTAGCTAGACATAAACTGCCAAACTGCCTCAGATTCCAGATCTTAGTGCTTTTCGTCAAGATATCTTGAGGTACTGTACAATTCACAAACGCTTTCCTGAGTTTTGTTTGTTACGTTTGTTTGCTTTGCAGACAGAGGATCAGAAGAGATGAGTGTGAGTCAGGGTCCAGATTACTGCCACCCTGATGGATTACTGCTCTTAGCAAGACAATAAAGAATGATTGACCACCACCTATGGTGACTGTCAATCTCTGTTGTTCAGACTCATTGCTGAAGTTTTAAAGCTCTTAATAATCATCAGCTCATGCTATGAATGTAGATTGTGAGGCAAATAAACAAAGAGAAAAAAAATTCAGAAAGCACCACTTCAGGCACTTGGATAGCCAACTAAATCTTAAGAACAAGAACATAACAATATATATATATACACAGACACTGGGGCGTCTTCTCTAAAGCCAACTTGCTTGCAATGTGTAAACAGTGCCTGGCTATCTGGAGTGTCAAGCATTCAAATTAAAACTCTTTCTCATTAACTGCAAAACTGTCAGTTGTCTCATCAAACCAGGTCTCTTGGTGCATCTAAACCCTGCCTGTGAGAACTCAGTGGGCTTGTGTTGGCCTTCTGTGTGCTTTCCCTCCAGCACAATGCTTTTGCCCTGAGGGGAGGAATTGTGGATGCCTCTTTTTCTCAAGGGCGGAATCTATCTTTTCACTGGCTGCAGCCGAACATTTTGTTCCACTCAGTGTATGTGTCAATCTCTTTCTGCGATATACTGGCTTGGAATTTACAAAAGACACTCTCAAAGTCCTGGTAAGTTAGGGGCCGTATCTGTCCCCTGGGCATCATACCCGACATGTCCATGCCCTGTGCAGAGACATGTAACAGACCTACAAGAGCCTCCTGACATAGTCTGGCCAGGTCCAGCCCAGAGAAACCCTCAGTACGCTGGACCAGCAGGGCCAGTTCTTCCTCACTCAAGCAGTATTTGTGCTGAGATTGGGCCAGGAGCTGGTTCACAATCTGATGTCGGGCTGCACTATCTGGTAGGGGAACAAGGACTCTCCGAGCAAAGTATCTTCGCAGCCCTTCGTCCATGTCCTGGGGTCTGCTGGTGGAACAAACCACCAACACTTGGTTACCTCCATCCTCGCCTGAGCCCATTAGAAGTGAGTCCAACTGGGCTAGTAACTCTCCCTTCAGTCGATTGATGGGACTCTCTTCGCTGAGGTGGGCTGACAGCAGCATGTCTACCTCACTAATGAACAGTACTGAGGGTTGCCGACAGCGTGCCACAAGGAAAGAGGCGCGGATAATTTTTTCTCCCTCTGCCAGCCACTTTGTCGCTAACGTAGAACCACTGAGCTGAAGGAATGGTGCCCCCAGTTGGCTGGCCAAGCAGCGACCCAGCAACGTCCTGCCGCTGCCCCTGGGGCCAAACAGCAACACGCAACGTGGGGCTGGTCCTAAACTGCTGAACATGTCTGGGCGGAGAATGGGCCAAAGGACCTCCTCCTTCAGGGTAACCTTGGCCATTTCAAGACCTGCAATGTCACTCCAGTCCACTGGGGGGCCTTGCTGAACAATTTCAGAAGTAACCATGTCTAAGAGGTGAGGGTCACTGGTTTTTAGCTGCTCTTCTGCAGGCCGGGATGAGGATGTGGACGAAGAAGAGGTAGGCCCTGGTGCTGAATGGGAAAGGTGAAGACGGTGATCATCAGCACCTTGCTCACTCAGGGAAGGGGAGGTGAAGCTGGCGAGGGAGTCTGCGGAGCGGGAGCCCCCCAGGGTGGAGGAGACATATGCTGGAGGAGTGAGTGGCCCACCTGTTGCCTGGCTGCTGTATTTCCTCTGCTGCTGCTCTGAGGGCATTGTGGACTGTTTCTGAGGATTAAAAGGCAAAGATGACTTGTCGGCACTCCTGTCAAATCCACCACCGCTGGCACTGTTGGAGCCTCCATTTGAGCTGCTGCTGTCTGCTACCCTGTACATGGGGCTCTCAGCTGAGCTTCGAGCCTGCCCGTAGCCAAAGTTACCATAAGAGGAGTCTATCTCTCCTTGGCCTGTCATGTAGAAGGCTTTCCTCTTCAGCGAGTTGGAGGAGCTACTGTTGAGAGGGGTGGGGGCGATGGGGGTCAGGTTGTGGCTCTGGTATGGGTATCCAGGTAAAGCAGAAGAGGGGGGAAGTGGTGTTGGTGCAGCAATGCCTGAGGGGAGATACGAGGAGGGAGGGGGCGCTCCCCCTGGGCTGTATCCTGGCCCGACTGAGCTCTGGGCTGGGTAGCCTGCTGGGGGGTAATTATAACTGGACAAGTTGGGGGAGCCTCCGTTGTAAGCAGGAACTAAAGTGGGGTGGGAAGGTGGTGGAGGGGGAGGCTGCAGAAGTCCGGAGCTGTGCAGAGGGGAGGGGATTGCTGGGGTGGGGGCGGACTGGGAGCTGTAACTACTGTGCAGGTAGGAGCCACTGTATGCCGGGCCGTATTCCTGAGAGGGCATGGAGGAGGAGTGGAGGGCTGTGGCTGTGTGGCTCCCACAGCTGCTGCTGGAGTAGCTGGGCTCGCTCAGGGTACTGGAGGCCAAGCCTGGGGAGCTGCACATGCCAGACACCACCTCTGAAGCTGCTGCAACCCCTCCTTTCCTGACTGACACCCCCTCTGGGATGCAGCTCATGGGGTAGACGCCATCCTGCCAGGGCTCTGATTCACCTTTCCGCCCGTTCATCACTCCTGGGACCCCGGGGGCTTCTGAATAGGAGCCTGGCATCTCCAGAATGCCAGAATACTTCTCTGCATATTTTTTGAGGAGATTGGATGCCGTAAGAGCAGAGATGTCGTCATTTGCCCAGGCATACTGGTAGGTGGCAGAGCGCTGCAGGTGGCCGGGCACCGCCCTGTAGGCCTCTGCCTTGTGGGCTGGTGAGCGCGTTGTGGAGGAGATGTCAAAATGCTGCTCGGCCCACTGGCTGTGCTCGGGGGTCCACTGCATCTTTAAGCCTAAAAGAACATAAAACAGACAGACACATGAGGACACACCGATGCACTGAAATTATTTTGACAATAATTAAAATGACAACACCTTGAAACTGTCTAGTACAGAGAATAGTCAATTAAAAAGGTGACATTCAGGTTTGTTAAGCCTATTCCACACTAATATAAATGTCACCCCTCTACTATTATTCTTATTTTTTGAGAAACTGACTTGTTTTAGTTTAGTTTTTAAATACATTTCAACTTTAAATAAATAAAATAAAGTCACGTGGAAAACCTAGATTTACACTGAAAAAATCAGGAAGAAAGAAATACTATTTTCAAAACTATTGCTTAATTTTTTTTTTATTGATTTATTCCAAATATGGTATGATACAAGCTTCCGGACTGCCACCAGTCGACCTCCCCGCACAACACAGTATTGAAATAAAAAATGAAGGAAGCATGCAATACTAATACACATAAAAAAAAAGAAAAGAAAGAGAAAAAAAAGTCATATTCGAAAAGGAGTGGGAAGAAGCATAGCTTATTAGCTCTCACACCTTTGTCTAATAAAGGTAACGTGTTATATTAAGCCTTAACAATTCTATTTGGTTCTACTGTGTAGAATTGTTAAAGCATGTTTTTGAAAAAAAACAAACAAAAACAGAACAAAAAATGTACACGTCGTGTTTCCACAGTTTTAGCTTCTAATTGTGTTCCAAACCAGCAAGTGTTAATAAAATCTTCATCAACAACACCCCAAATACCCAAGAAGATCATTCTGTGCATGTGTTCCCTGGTTTTAAAACAAAAACTGCAGATGTAAACATTTTTGTGCTCTGATGAAGTAATGCACCAATGTCAAGTTGTTGGAAACCTTGTTGTGCATGTTTTAGGTGCACAAACAACAATGTAAATGTATGAATTGAGATGTGACAGTACCGTTTCCACACATACAACATACACACAAATAGGGGTTTTACTGTAGCAATCTGCGCATTAGAAGGTACATGAAAACATCGGTGGTTAAGTGATACTGGTGACAGAATGAGAGGACTGAATACATGGAAATATTTTGCAAAATATCCATATTGTGGATGAGGCCTTAATCACTTTTGTTCCTTTATGAATTTATATATCAAGAGCATTTATTTTTCTTTCCGGTTCCATGAGACGTGTTCATTCCTATAGATCCTCCAGTAAAGAGGACAGAGAGTGTTGGCAGGTATAGTGCGGTGCAGAGGGATGGTTGGTTACGGCAGCCTAATGCACCCTGGCCAGACCAATAAGACAGAGGCATGGAGGGTCACTCTATAATCCCCGGCTCATCTGAGGTGGCTGGAGATGGGTTTGAAAATGTGCCTCGCTGAGTGCCCACAAAGCAACACACACACATACACACTCATACCTCCACCCCCCTCATGCCGCTTTCATCGAGCGCACACACACAAACCCACAAAACTGTGCTCAGACACACAGGCGTTTAAAAAAAATAAAAAAATATCTATGCCTGCACTCAGGCGTGCTAACACGCACACACGAGCGCACACACACGTACGCACACACACACACACACACGCAAGCTCACATCCACTGACCCAGACGGACAAACACAGGCACGCACACAGGAGCTGTAGCGAGCTATGAATTACAACACATTGTGTCTCAAGCTTAGTTCCTGTCTGCACAGCTCCACCTTGACCTCCTCTCTCTCCACCATTCTCTTTACCTTTCTGTCTGCCTCTCTTCTTCATGCCTCCCTGCTGCCTTGTCTTCCCTCTCAGTCTCTCTTTTTGCTTTTTTGTCATCCATTTTCCACCTCCCCTCCTGCTAGATCCCTCTTTATTTCTCTTCACCGCCTTTTATTCTGACTCTATTTCGATATATATCTTTTCTTTTCATTCCCTTTCTGCTCTTTCTTCGCAGCTACCCTCCTCTTATTTACTCCCTCTGTGCTTGCTTCATCGCCTCCCCTCCCTCCTTCTTTGCTCCATCTCATCTCAGACACACTCACCTGGCTCTCCCCTTTATTGCCTCAGGAGGCTGGAGAGCCACTGTTTCCTTTAATCCCAGCCAATGCCATCTGCAAACACTGACAGTCACACAGCGACTCCATCGTTGTCTCACTATCAAAGCCGTGGCGCTATCAAAGGCTGGACGGGGCGTAATCACAGCAGCCGCACGGCAGATTGAACCCCGTTTGATTTGACTTAGTGCACACAAATAAAGGATAATATCGGTGTCATTTAGGCTGCTTCCTCCGACTTATTGACTAGCAGCGGTTGCATGTAGAGATCCACAGTTGGGGGTCTGGTGAGCAATGCCGGCTTCAGAATTGGTTTATGTGTGTGTTTTTGTGCCTGTGCGAGTAAAGCAGCGCATACACAATACAATCCATTCATGGAGGAGCAAATCTCCCCATCGTCTCATCCATTTATGCGACTGCAAACACAGACATACACAAAAAAAGCACCAAGCACAAACACATACACGTTCACACTCTCTTGCTCTGTTTTCCGGGGCCCTGTGTTTGTTTGGTAACAACATAGGAAAGGAGGGGGGGAATCCCCAGACTCCTATTTCCTCTCTGATTCTCCTATCTAGCCATCTCTCGGCAGACGCCAGTGGCTAATTAGCAGAATGGCGATCTGCTAATTGTGTTAATTTACAACATTTTAGCCGAGGGGAGTCTAGCAAGGGGCTGGCAAGCCTGTCACCCTCCCAG
>JAPTMW010000013.1:18585514-18597803 GCA_029822955.1 Ostorhinchus angustatus | reverse complement strand
TTATTCAATTGTAGAATACTGTAGATATTATGTTGAAGGTTAAAATTTATGTAACCAATTGGTTAATAATAAATGGGCCAGTTTTTCTCATACCTACTGTTGCTTACTATTGTTGTCTGTTTGAGTAACATCACTTGATCAAGCCTTTTCTAACATTCCACACTACAAAACAAGTAATAAAAGTATATATGATTCGTGCTGATATCGTATCGATATTGGTATTGGCCAGTCCTCAAGGCTGCAATATCAGTATCATATCGGAAGTGAAAAAGTTGTATCGGGACATCCCTATTGGTGACGAAAGTCATACACAGCTTTAAGTTTCACTTTTGGTTTTATGCCAGTTACAGCAGTTAAGGAAAGCACCACCCACGTCCCCACGTATATACCCCCCGTTTCGTGAAGATGGTCTGTTTTGTTTGTGTTCTTTTTAAAACTTGAAAGCTTCTGCCGCCTGGTCAGACTTTTAGTTTATGTATCTGTTTTTATTTATCTGAAACAGTTGTACAATGTTCTTCAACACATCTGTCATGTTCAACCTGACAGAAAATAAATCATATTTAAATCAAAAATAACCTTCTCATGTCTTCATAACTTACAAGTAACAGAAAATTTAAGCTTTTTTCCATATCACCCAGCCCTAAAGGCAACATAAAATAAATGTGGAAGGAATCAAAGTGGCAGAGAGCAGGGCAATTCTGAACAGGACCAGTCAGAACTCAGACGAGCCAAAAACAAATTGAGGATCTTGTATCTACAATAGCAGCTCCTTCTGAGATACGGATATGATTTGGGTCGGACAAGTCCTGAGAATTATGCTAGACGAGTCTACAGACTCAAACACCACTAACATCTTTGCTAACTATGCGAGACTCAATATACTGGGTGTATCAAAAAAAGTAGACTCTCCAAAAAATATCCCCCAAATTTACAACTGAACATTTTCATGAAATTTTTTTGTTTGCATATGTTGGTAGGGACATCCTGCTTCGGTCCATACTAAAATTTTTTACATGATTGCATGCATGACTGAACACAGGCCCAGCTTCTGGTGGGCAATTTTTTTTTCCTACAAAAAATTAAGGGTTTTAAATTGGATGAAAAGTCTTGAACTGTGATGCAAAATGTGAATTTTTGTTTTTCTCTGCTGCGATCCTCAGATTAACCCTTTGTTTCCTCCTATTTGCACTGGGGCAGTTGGTGTATGCCTCCTTATTCGAGTTATAACTTGTCCCTGTCGCCTTGTACTTGTTGACATTTTTAAAGACAGTTGCCTGCGAAGGACACTGAACATTTTGAAATCGCCGATGAAAACACCTCAGAACTTCTGCCACACTTTTGGTACCTTCGTTCACCATGAATGCATGCTGCTGTGGTGTAAACTGTGGACGAACCATCTTGCAAATGTGTGAAGCCAATGGCCCTACCCAATTTTTATCCACAGCTGAATGAAAGGAGTTCCGTAAAAACGTCAGAAGTTTGAAGCCCACATTCAGCTGTGACTACCTGAGCTCAAAACACTATCACTTTTAACCAGGTGTGGTTGTCATTTTTCTTGTCGGCTTGTGTTCTGTTGGTTACACAACCAATCTGGGACCTTGTACAGGTGATTAGGTGGAAATAAAAGGCCACACCCCTCTGGCATGTTCAATGCATCCCACTGTACATGTCCAAGCACATGAAAGGCTGTCCACTGCAACAGTGCAAATGGCAGGAAACAAAGGGTTAATCTGAGGATAGCAGCAGAGAAAAACAAAAATTCACATTTTGCATCATATTTTAAGACTTTAAGAAAAAAATTTTTTTTGCCCACTGGGCCTGTGTTCAGCCTATTTCATGAAAAAAAAAAAAAATAAAAATAATAATAAAAAAAAAAAACTCTTTCCGGTGTCTGCGTTCACTTCAGCTCCCCCAGTTTCCTCCATCACCCCGGCGGTAGGACATGATTGATTGATTTGATTTTGATTTTTTGATTCACGAGCAGCAGCTACACTGAGCATTATCAAACATGGACCAAGGAAACGGAAGCTAAACTGACTGAGTCCACTACAAGAACGGCAGTCACTCACTACAGTAACATTAATCAACAACCACAAAGGCCACAGAACTAGCCTTATTGATAGGATTAATAAGGCTAGTTCTGTGGCCTAGACCCCCGGAACGTTAAGAACGAATGTTATTTTTCATTCCGAACCGGTTCAGGAACGATATGTTGGTGGTGGAACGCAAGAACGAAAACGTTAAATATACCGGTTCCGTTCGGAACGGAACGATTGAAAAATAATTTCGTTTTTAAGCCCTGATACCAACATATGCAAACTAAAATGTTCAATTGTAAATTTGGTGGATACTTTTCAGAGAGTCTACTTTTTTTGATACACCCTGTAGATCCTTATATTTGATAGGCCTGTATTTGCAGGAACAAAAGCATTCAATATTTAGTTTTATGCTTCGTTTTAGTTTTGCTCTATGCTCATTGGTAGGTTTTGACTGAAAGAACACATTCACATTTAAAATATTACAATACGCAAATGAGGAAGCACTCTAAGAATAATGCACATTGTGTGAATTACGCATATCTGAAGATTTTCAGAAAGCAAAACCTTGGTTAATCAAATCAGTTCCACATACTGTGTATGTCTGCAAACTTGATATGCATCACCATCTGGATATGAAATGGCCATATAATACTGTGCTAAATGTTGTAGTATATTCACTACTTGTTTACTTAAGTGTTTACTGGCTCACTGGGATGTGTCAAGAGCCTTATGCATTTCTAAACACATCATGATGACACTAATAAGGGCTTGGTGGGTGTCTGAAGTCATCTCAGTCTAATCTCTTTATAATTTTGGATTATTCTGAGGAAAAAGTCAACAGAGAAAAGCTATTCTTTTAAGTCTCTTCGTATTTTCTACCTTGAAGGTTAGGGGACATGGATGGAAAAAACAAAAGTACAAATGCACAATATCCATTTCACCTTCAAGTAAGAGCCGTAATACTTTGTGACAAATGGGCTGTCACACTGGCTGAGCACTGTGATCTCTTGCTGAATGTCTTCAATCTCATCCTCTGCCTCCTCCAGGTCTATGATCTTGATGGCCACTACCTTCTGTGTCCGATTGTCGATGCCTTTGAACACCTCGCCAAATGAACCCTTGCCAATCCGCTCCAGCTTGGTGAACAACTCCTCCGGGTCCACTTTGGCATTCTTTAAAGGGAGGAGGGGAATAAGGTTAAAAAAACACAACAACAAAGGTAAAGGGGGAGGAAAGGGGAGGCCAAGATGAAAAAGAAAAAAGAAATGTTTGAAAAGAACTGAATGTTGTGGAATAAACGAGAAACAACAGCAGGGGCCACTCTTACAGGACATATTAATGCACTCATTGCAACACCTTGTGTTTGTGAAAGAAACACAAGACACAGAGAGTGAAAGGGAAAGAGTGAAACAATTAGATAACAGGTAGATTTAGAACATTTAAATAACACAAATGGAGACAAAAATGCATTTACTTCTCAGAAACCTATTAAATCTGCTGCAAATCCAAGGATTGTTGTCTGATAGGTGTCATGTCCTCTTTCCTGATTTTCTGTGACTTGGACATTGGATTCAGCAACTAAGGTGTACATGAGAACAGTCAAATAAACCAAAACAACTTAACTCTCTAGAGGCTGTTATGTGGGAAACACAAGAGCAGGCACTGACAAAAACATCTTTTTATGACCTCCTCTGAGCAGAAAAAGGGTCAATATGCCTGTTTAGAGATTATTAAAAATGAAACAGCTGTCTTATGCAAGAAGTGATCCTTATGTCACCAATGGAGATCCTTTTGGGGACTTCAGGGAGATTTATGGAAAGAACAAAACAATGATCCCACTAATAGACAGTGTACTGCAGAAAAGATGAAAAAATGATAAAATACTGAGTTATATTTTATTAAAACAGTGAGATGCTTTGTTTTGGAACAGAGCTTCAAAGTGGAAAAAGAGCTTCTGGACAAAATGCAGTCTAGAGCTTCAAAGTTGCTGCTGCATTTACAACCCATAAAGCTTTTCACAACACTGCTCCATAAATACCAAAACAGGCCATGCCATTTCAAGTGTCTTTGTAGTTTATAAAGGTAGCACCGCTAACTTTGAATGATCATTAGGAACTTCCTTACAACTTGTTTTAAATGAACTGAAGCTTCCACCAGTACCAGAACACCATCAGTTTATCTGTCTGTGATGCATCCTCCCCCATGTTCTGCACTCCTTTGCTTCAGAGAAGGGAAATCTACTAAAAAGCCCACACATGGAATAAAATCTGGTACATGAGGCAGTTTACATTAGGAACAGTTATCTTCTCTAGTTATCTACCCAACACAATTATCCCCTATAGGCATGAACCTAAAGATAGCAGCAAAGACAGACAAGGCTGCGTGTGCATGATCGTTTCTTTGAGCAGGGGAGCTAGACAGAATCACTGCCTTTGAGTCTTTACAGAAATATAACTTATACAACATGCATACCTCATGTGAAGATGCAATTGCAAATTTGTGGCATTTAGGCTAATGTAAGGACAAGTGTAAGGATAAATAACTGATTAATAAATAGGGGAGTAATAAGAAAAATATGGACGGCTGCACTGGGTTAAAAATATTTAAGTGTTGTGAAAGTGAAAATCAGGTGCTCTTCAAGGATAGAGGTAGGTCAAATCAATGTCAAAAGAATGGCTTGATGAAGGATTTTATTATCATAATTACCAGACTGCCATTTAACATTGTGAACTTTTGACTCATAGTAACCTGGATGGTGAAATTAATCTTTCCCATATCAGAGCACAATTTAGTTCAGGGCTGTTTTAATAGTAACCCATCTATTGTCTTGCCATATCTCTAAAGCTAGAAGCAAGGAATGTGTGCCATATTTTACATATTATTTTATTCCATAATCCAACTGGCTGCCCAATTACTTTCCATATCTATTCAATTAATTAGCATATCCTTGCAGTGTCTGTTACAGACATCTATGTACTGAGGGTTGACTAAAGAAACCATCAGGTAAATTTATAGTCTGTACCTTTGCGTCACTCAACAGAGGCTTGGCCAATGTGATGTCGCGATACTTTTCTCTAAAACTGACTGTGCCGTCTAGAGTAGAGCATTATTTGACACAAATGTGTTAGTTAATGTGTAAACCTCATCACAGCAGTTAGTCATAGGGTATCCATTTTGTTCCAGGTGAAACTTAATGTAGAAAAAAAAACTCTTAACGAAACTCGTACCTGCATCCCCGGCAGGTTACCCTGGACGGGAGAGTGGGCCATGGTGATGCTGTCTAGATATGCTTCTTGTGCAACACCGCAGGGGTGAAGACCTCCTCGGCTTGACTTCTGTTTAGGGCTCAGCTGTCCGTTAATTAGGAATGCGGGACACCTTAGTTATCCAGGTCTGCAGAGAGCTCTTGTTGTCCCGGGTACTTTTACGTCGACAGAAAATGTATTCTTCCCACACCAGCAACTGTAGCCCTTCCTATATCAAACCACCCCAAGTAGCCCAAAACAGCTGAGCAAGCTAACAGCCGTCTGCTAATGCTAATTCAGAAGAAATCCGCAATGTTAGCTTGCTAACCAACAACCGATGCGTTAACTAGTGCGTGAATTCCAGCTTCCCACTCTGGAAAGTTGTACTGCCGCAGTAATTTGCAGTTCGAAGACATGAAGAAGTAGCAACAGCTTTGTATCTCTCAGTTACCTCACTGTCACTTACTGAAAGCGTTTTATCTCGCTAACAGTGTTGTCAGCTAGCTAACATGGTTAGCTTGCTAGCTAGCCAATATTGACGACCTGACAAACGTTCTGTCAACGGGCTGGCTGGGAGCACAATTATTCTGCATACCGTAAATGTGACTCACACAAACGAGCCTCCACAAACCGATTACCCAGTTTGTTTATCTGCACTAACTTGTCCTCCAGATCTCTGTCTGACATCTGCAGCAAGGATAGCTCGCCTCTGTTTTTGTTTCCCCCCTCACTTTCGTTCCGTACTCTCGGCCATCTTGTCGGTGCTGTGACGCCTAGATGGGCGGATCCGGATCCGGATCAACCACAACATCCTGACTTCTCCATCACAGGTGCTGCCAGGTGGATGAATGGATCATATTGAAGGCCGAGAAAGTTAAGAAATTCCATAATATATTAAGAGGACCACATTTAACCGTGTTATAGTTATGCGCACTGAAATCTCCTCACCCCAGTAGGTCTCCTGTAACGTTAATCTGGTTCAGCCAGAGCTCGTAAATAATATTTTTCTTACATGTGCACTAAAATAGTCTTTAGGT
Source organism: Ostorhinchus angustatus (assembly GCA_029822955.1). NCBI lineage: Eukaryota > Metazoa > Chordata > Actinopteri > Kurtiformes > Apogonidae > Ostorhinchus > Ostorhinchus angustatus. Next base: position 18,591,482 of record JAPTMW010000013.1, on the reverse strand, counting down.
TTTCATTTGGGCCTAGTCATGCATCCAATAGGGGAATTCACAATTTTATTTGAGCATGTATATTTAACCCTACCTATTGCATATTGAATACTAAATGTAACTAGTCATATCCTTAACAAATTTGAGATACTTGCACTTTACTATATTGTATGGTATTTCTTGTATTTTATTTACGTTATACTACTACGATACTGCATCGCACCCGGCAAATGTTATTACTCCATAATATTTCTGTAATAATTTTAGTTACTTTTCAGATTATTCTCTTTTCTTTCCACTGAAAACCATCCATCTCATGAATAATAAATTGGATTCCTTTATGGGTGGGTTTCAAAATCTTCTGCTAATTAACATAAATAATCTCTGTTGGATTATCAGGGGAATGATTGTCACAAATGTGAAATCAGAAATGTTTTTCTTTAAACTTATGAAAAGCAGAGATATGTGGTCACAGGACAGCAACAGTGCTGAAAGTTTAGAATATAATTTTATTAAACAGGATACATTTCTGTGGATTAAACTAACCATGTGTGGATAATATAGTTGTCCAAATTATTTCAGAATCAGACATCTGCAGTTATTTAATGTTACACATGAAACAAATCAACTTACTTTATTTGTACTTGTAGGTAGATTTGTAATACAGCAAGCTTGTGACATACACATCAACAAATAGCAAAACCATGTGACATGAAACATAATATAAAGATATTAGAATGTAACAAAACATGATAGAACCAATCAGGACATAAGCGAGAAATATGAACAAATAATGAATAATTATAAACTCAAGAACTCATAATAGTAAAACTTGATGTTAGTAGGCCTACTTCATCACTTTCATTTTCACTGGCTTACTCTTTTTAATAGAAATTATCTGCATCAGAGATTAAATGTGCCAGATCTTACATATTTTCTTAAAATTAACCAAAAACAAAAAACAAAACAAAAAAAACAAACAAACCAAAAGTTCTGGTATTAGCTGATCTTTTCAGTGTATATGATAAAGGGTTATTAACATGTATCTTGGTTTATGTACATTTATTCAATAGATTTATAAATCTTACACTATAAAGAGCCTGAAAAGTGGTGAATGTATTGTAATGTGCAGACTGTGTTTTCAAGTAGATCTGGTAGCTCTGAGACAAACAGTCCTTTTGAGAAATACCCATTCTCTCTTTAATTCTCACAATTTCCCATTTTGACAGAAGACTGTATCCTGGAAACTACAGCCAGCCATCATTTTTTACTCAATTTTTCTTTATTAGTGACTCAAACTTGGTAATGTTTCAGCAAGTTAATTCTGCAGGCATTTTACATGTACACTCGTGTTATCAGTGTTGTTGTTATGCTATATGGCTTTCACCAGAGGAGGGCGCCAGTGTTTAAATTGTACCGTTGTGTGTCCTGCAATTGTTGTGCTGATGCTGCTGATGCCGCTGCATCGTCGCGTGCTGCATCCCGACATCGTGATGGGACACCCACAGTGTTTCAACTGTTTTTGTAATGCGGATTATATCATCATTATTTCTTTATAAGTAACATTACAACACTGTTGTGTTATAATAACGATATGATTCAAATGGGGACAACGGGATCCCCTTGTTCTGTCAGTGTCCTTATGGGTACAGGTTGTGAAAATTCACATGGCAACTCCAGTAGAATCAGTCATTCACCATTGAAGGGCAAGGTTTGCTGTCTATATCGTAAAGACAAAAACGGTGAAATGGCACAGAAACCTGAAACAACACTTGATCAAATGTATAACATATTAACTAAACCGGCAGTATCATGGAGACGCCATGTCACCACAAACTCATCTGAATATGACACATTTATTACAAAATCGCCGAATAACACGACATTAAGCTTGTGGTTTTAGGTTGAAATCCAAGCCTAAATATAATGATTTGCACGGCGACAAGAATATGGTTCATGGATGGCCCTCTTAAATACATTTCTGGATGAAAATATGCGCACAACAGCTCCGCGTCTCATTTGTGCGCCCCATCACTGCCTTGTCCAGGGTTTAACGCGTGTAATGGGAAGCACTGCCTCCCTCCTCCATGCGTAAATTATGTAGGGCAGGACGGGAATGCTTTGCTACCTCCATTTGAGAAAACACAGCCGGTGAATGTGAGGAATAGAAATCACTGAAAGCCACCCTCGTCTTCAACCATCGTTTGGCAGAAGGAGAGAGGTGCATCACGACTTTGCCTATTGTGCAGACAAGGAGAATAGAAGATGGACATCACGGACCAAGGAGCTCAAATGGAGCCGCTCTTACCAACGGTAAGACCAAATAGACACGCAACCTATCTCTGAATGACTGTTGGTTTGCATTTGGTGAGATTTGTATTTAAAACATACCAGTCATGTTAGGGTATAATATACCATCATTGAACTAATTACATTTAGTACAGGCCTTTGTCCAATCACTCATGTATTCTCCACAGTTTTACTGTGGCAGTCATGACCAACACGAACTGCGCACTATAAACCAACGACAGAGATAAATTCACCCGGCATCAATGTCACATCGGAACAAAAATACTATATAGGCTATGCTTTATGCAGTCTTATAATACGTCTATACCTTCACATGGCAGGCGTATGAAGTGGGTATGACACTGTACAGGTGAATAAAATGTTACCATCTACAATTGAAAGTAATTTTTGTTTCCTACAGCCTGCAGAGAAAGGCTCAGTGTTTCGAGGGGCTCATACAAATCATATGGTTGTGGTTGAACCAATTTTGGAAACAAGCTGTTGCTGTACCCTGCTGTCAACTCTGAGATATCCTCTTCCAATCATTTTCTAAGGAGTGAAGAAGCAGAGGGAGGTGATTGCCTCATCACCAGTTTGTTTAAATCTTTGTTTGAATCTTTCTGTGGTGAACATCGCTTGATTAGTTGGACAAATACCCCTCACTTGTACTGATTTTTCACAGACTAATGTTATTCATTAGATTCAATAAAAAAAGGATGTTATTCAGTTTAATATAATCTGGTGATGCTCCTGCTTGATCACACATACACATCAATCAACATCCACAGCCTGATGTGTGTGCTCAGGGTAGCTTTCTCAACCAACTGGCAGGACTTCAGATTGTGCACATTGTAACACTTGAAGACAGAGCTGTCTTCTTTGGCGAGCATCCCCTCATTAGGATTCAGGTGAGACTGTGCTGGGAGGGGAAAAAAATGTCCGCTCCTCTGGATGCACTGTCAGTGCAAGAGGAAGGAGAGAGGAAACATATTGCCTTGTGCTCACCATATTTAAAAGTAACGACTGCTCTGAAGCCCAATCAATATTCACTCTGTTTGTGCTATTTGTGGATATGTTACATGAGGACTTACTTTTCCAGAGGATACAGTGTACAGTGAGGCTTGACAAGGCTGTTGTGGTGTGGGATGGGATTGCTGTTCTTTTCCCCTGCAGTGTCAATGCAGTATAGTTGGTTCCTTGTCATTGTAACTCATTGTTGCTTCCTCTGCCCCTCCACCGACGCAGCAAGCTCATGCGTTGTCATGGTTTCACCAGGATGTGTATGGGTATTTGAGGTGTTAGTATAATGAGAATCTCAGGCTCCTCAGTTTGTGACAACACAGTGTAACCAGAAAATAACATTCCATTGTCCCCAATTCTAGTAGGTTACCAGGTTCCCAAGGTCAGGCAAGACAGTATGTCAAACTTATAGCTGGAAGGTCACTCCTATTAGTGTCAGTGCCTTACAGTATTTTTCAGTTGCCATTGAACTGGGACACTTGAATCTAATGGATACTTAAACCATTAAATGCAAATGAAAAGAATCAGGTAGTAATGTACATGGATGCATGTGTTCATGTTTAGAGACAGTATTCTGCAAACTAATCTCTTAATGTTTTGACTTACAGGAGCAAAGTCCTCAAGAAAATAAAGATGTGGTGAGTACTTTTCTATTCTACTATCTAATTTACAAAAAGTAAGTTGATTGGCTCAATAATAAGAATGATCAGTCTAATATATCTTTATACGGTCATAAAAACGGTATTTCACACAGGAGTGAAACCATAAAACCACCAGTTAAAGCAGCAAAATGAGTGTCAGGAAATTAGATTGATTTTAGCAGTATAATCAAAATTATTAATTAGATGCCATTTAACTATTGATCCAACAGTATAGACAAAGAGTGTACAGTGCACAGAGTGCAAAATTAATAACAGTCTTATCTCTTAGTGCAAAAAATCTTAACCATACGAGAAATAAATAAATTGCTAAATGAGAATTATATATAAAAGGTGAGTTAAAATGTCCTGAAGATTATTAAAATATTATGAATAATTATATTAACATAAAAATAAGACATCTGTGTAAGTTCTCATTTGCCCAGGTCAACATTCATCCCTAGCAGTTTTTTGAAGTTCATCTGGACTGGTTTTATTCTTGAAAATGTTTTCTCTCTCTTCCAAGAGACTTTATCAGTTCACTGATGAAAAATAAGCAAACTGACAGGAATATGTCACTTGAAAGGTTTTTTGAACAAAACCAGTCCATTTGAACTTTGAAAAACTACTAAGGATGAAAATAAGACAGTGAAAAGTCAGTTTGCTTATTTTTCTCAATGGCTAAAATTGATACCGTTTTCTGCAATCTGTAATCCACAGAATTACTGCACAGTTGTATTAGGGTCCGATGTTTAATTAGCCATCTTATTTAACAGATGTTGCGTATTTTTAGTTCACAATGATCACACATGTCACTATGCATCTGGCAGTCACACAAGGCTGAGAACATGCTTTGTAAATAAATAATAATAGATAATGGGTATTAAGTGGAGTAATGGCGTTCAACATGTGAAATGGCTTTGAAGAGCTTGCAAGGTTGGAGTGTAAGCACACAAATGAGCCAGGGACAGAGAAGACTTTTGATGCATGCATATCATCTGTTCTGACAAAATATTGCTTATGCAACAAGGGGTACAGAGCCAGAGTGAGGACAACACTGAGCACAAAGTGTCTGCCACTGGCCAAACTATGATGTGACTACTCAATGTACTGTTTGCCCCTTAAGACTTAAACAGTAACAAATGGCATGAGGAAGCAGGAACTTAAGGTGCCTTTATGGTTCAGTAGTGTTGGGACAAATCCTTGGTACATGTTATACAGTTATGAGGTGTAAGGGAATTATCAGAGCAAAAACTGGGTAAACTCAATTCACAAACAAGTGAGTATGCACAAATCTGTGCTTGAATTCTGCTTACGATCACTTGATGCACAAATCCAAATGAATAATGGATCAATAATGTAAAGCGCTTTGGGTGCCTTGAAAAGCACTATACTAGAAATCTAATCCATTATTATTATTACCCCGCCCCCCAAAGGGGAGGCAGAGAGCATTGTTTTTGGTTCGTTTTTTTTGTTTGTCTGTTTGGTTGTCAGCAACGTTATGCAAAAACCACTGGACCAATTATCCATGAAATTTGCAGGAAAGGTGTGAGGTGGTCCAGAATAGATCCCATTAAATTTTGGTGAATGTAGGTCAACGGTCAAGGTCAAGGCCACCAAAAATGTGTTTTCACAATGATAAGAGATAGGGCAAATCAGGTGAAACATTTGCAAAGGACGGGGTTTGTTGTGCCTGGTACCACTTGTTATTATTATAAATCCGGGATTCATCAATATTTTCTTACCTGAATTTGTTCTTACTCTGCGAACAAATTTAGAACTGCCACAGACCATCCTTATGCACAAATAAGGAAGGCCGAACTGACTTAGAAAATGCAAACACATACCTTTTAAGTACAGTTGTGTTCAAAATTATTCAACCCCCACAGTAGATAAGTGTTTTTGCAAGTTTGACATTTATTTTCCATCTTGTTTATAATCACATCAAATAATGACGTCAAATAAACAAATACAACTGAAATTACAAAAATATTTTTTGGAATATTCCAATTAATGGCCTTTCTGTGATTACCTCATTGACA
>JAPTMW010000013.1:18492837-18504311 GCA_029822955.1 Ostorhinchus angustatus | reverse complement strand
TATCTATCTATCTATCTATCTATCTATCTATCTATCTATCTATCTATCTATCTATCTATCTACCTACCTACCTACCTGTCTGTCTGTCTGTCTGTCTGTCTGTCTTGTCTGTCCGTCCGTCCGTCCGTCCGTCCGTCCAGTAAATAAATAATTCCATGTGTTAAAGCTTCAGAAGCAGAAGAGATCTTTTAACATTGATGGAAACAAAATTAAAATAATAATGTGGTTCAGAATAAACTAATGACATGACAATGTCTGAAAAAAAATTCAAAACTATAATAAAGTACAATACTTGATTAGATATGATAAGAAACAAAAAGATGAAAAATGAGATATTAAAAGTATCCCAGCTAGTTGGATTAAATTGGTGAATTAAAACATACATATTTTAGAGCAAAGTCATCCCGTCATAGATCTTTATTATCATAGAAAACAATCACATCAGTCAGCCACATCTTCCATATAATAAAATAGTATAAAATTATTTGATTTAATAATAATTTAAACAACACTGATGTCCAGGCAGTTTATGTCTTTACTTTCTCCATAAGGAAAAACACAAGTAAATTTTCTACAAATGATCAGTCATGATTTCCAGACAATGTGAATGGTACTTTTATACAAATATGACTTCTTCTTTGGTTTCTGGTGAATGACCAGTCAAACCTTCATATACCGCCACAAAGTTTTACGACAGGACTTGGAGGTTTTTTTTCACAGTCTTTACGAACACGTGGAACTCATGCGAAGCATCTCTGCAGGAAATGACTCATATGTGTGTAGACGTGCTGATAGGCCGATCCTCCAAGGCCGTGGTCCTTATCTGTGTACCACTGAAACAAGACCATTAGATTTAATTTTCTCTTCACTGTTAATGGCTCTGAGACACATAAGAGTGTGTTGTTCTGGTCTACATTTTTCCAGGTGGCTCACCATTGCCTCAAAGTCCACCTGCTCATCCACAAGAGCTTCAGAGATCTCTGCTGCCTGCTGGAAGTGAACGTTGTCTGGACAGAAAAATGACAAAAGAAATATTAAGCCTTAAAGACCCAAACAAAAGCATCTATTGCATCTAAAACATTTAATGCCTGTTGATCCACTAATCCTATCAATACATGTAAATATTTGGTGTAAAATGCAGTTTGTCATATTTTAGTGGTCATCAGATATGACCCATTTGGATGTTCAGAGGCTCTGAAGCGAACATGGAAACACCTGAAGTGTCATCTGCTACAACAGTGATTCACCAGTAAAACCTATGGAGTTTGATCAATGGCAGTGGATGTACACACTTGTTTTATATTCAGTTAATGATATATTTTGATGAAAAGGTCATTTTTTCTTTAGTTTTCTCCATTTGTGATATAATAACCATAATCTATAATATGGCCAGCCATCCATCTTTCCCAATGAGAAATCTGTCTGGAATTACGACGCTTGAATCCAAATATGAAGGTGGGACTAACATGGACCCAGGAAACCAATCACAGATGAGATGGATGTGATGTAATCATGCAACGAGCAGATCCCTAATGTCAACAAACGTCAGCATTTTTCCATCATAGCATTGTGGTGGTGGTGGCCAAGTAGAACTTCAGTGAATGATTACTGTTACTTTTGTCAGAGAAACTTGAGAATACAAAGTGTAATCTGTAATTCAATTCTTATTTTTGAATCAAGTAAACAACAGATGTAAAGAGATTTGCGGACTTGGAACTGACTTTGACTCATGACGTATGGTGCATTGTGAAACACCCGCCACCCAGACTTGGTCAATATAGAAAAGATAGATTCACAGCAACTGGCCCAATTCCAGACTGTTTTCTCAGTACTGAATACACTGAGAAAACCGGATGGCTGGCCAGGCTATAACTTTTATATGTAAACCTGCAGAAACCACTCTTAAACATGAGCTGGTGTATTATCATGAACAGGTGACATTGTGTCAACCATCCTGACAATTTTGTTATGTCTGTGGCAAATTTAAGACCAACAGAGGAACCTGAGAACAAAGTAGTCATTTACTTAAAGGGGCTTTAACCAAAACATGACGGTGATTCCTGTTACAACCACAAGAACAAGAGACAGAGTCTGGAACATTCTGGGACACTTTAGATAAGAAGTTTTAGAAATGTTTGGGTGTGAATTCAAAAGGGTTGATGTGATATAACATGGATATTCACTGAGATGCATGGTACTGAAGAGCAACATCTCAGAAGATAGTGAAACAGCAGCTACAGAATGGAACATTTTTCTGTCTTTAAACATCTGTAAGTCTTGACGTAACAGTTGTGGAATAATATCAATAAATCTGAGTAAAAAGGGTGTGAGGGTTAATTAGCTTTATTCACTGGAGGTAAACCCTAAAAGCTAAAATGAGCTAAAAAATAAATTATACAGTATTATTATATTGTACTTTCACTGAGGTATTTTTTCACCTAATTATCAATATATAACATTCATTAATTTTTAAATAATCAGCCCTTTAAATGTCATGTTTTTGTAATGATACTACCCTGCTCTCAGATGAAAAAAACTATTATTCTCAATATACTATGTGCAAAGTAAATTTTTTTTATGTTGAATTATTACAACTTATTATATGATGATTAGCAGCAAATTTATTTGTATGCATTATTATTTTTTGTAGACATGCTCATGCTGATAGGCATAAAATGTGTTCTTTCTTTATACATTGATGTGAATAGTCTACTTGCATTTTATTTTAGACTTACTGTTGGAGCGATCTGGAAATAACAACAAATAAAAATGCACAATCTTGCTCAAATTCAAGCCATATACATGAACACAAGCCAGATTAACCACAAGTTAGGAATGAAAAGCGTGGAAACACAACACTCCCAAGGGGTTAAGAACATTTTACCTATAATAACCAGAACTTGGCTGTTTGTTTGCTCTAGTTTCAAGATCCAGTTTTGTCTTTCATTGGGTAGACTTTACAGATTCAAGAGTTTGAGCCATGAAAAACTACCTTTAAAATGTTTTGCTGAATAAAAACAGTTTGGTTCTCCATAGATTTAATGATGTTGAGGTTTATTAACGACTATGGGCCTGATTTACTAAGATCGCAAATAACGGGCGCAAATGTGCTTGCTCGCGCTAAAAAATGTGCATGTTATTGATTTGCGTGTCACTGGTGATCAACTAAGATTGCCTGCGCAAATGACAACAGGCGCAAGTTTTAGAGACCGCCCTGTTTAAAGAGGATTTTGCGTGTGCTTCTATTTGTCGTCATGGAGACAGTCCGCTGTAAAAACTGCTCTGGGATACATCAGCACTCATGAATATGAAGTTGCTCTTTTTCCACACAGAGGGGTGGATAGGTATTTTTATCAGTGCTGAAGTGTGTTATTAGTGAAATATATACTTTCTCTCTGTATGTCGTTCTATTTAGTGAATGAAAATGTTTAAGCCCATGGGCATGAGAGAAAACCTTCCACATCAGTGTTTATATAGATTATATAGGTTCAGGAGCCCAGTCACAGCATTAGTGCTGTTTGTGTGTGCATGTGTGTGTGTGCAACGCTAAAACCCGTCCTATCCCGTTTCTCCGGCGTGCGAGTGAGTGAGCGAGCAAGTGAGAGCGAGAGAGGAGAGAGAGAGAGAGAGAGAGAGAGAGAGAGAGAGAGAGAGAGAGAGAGAGAGATGCTTCTCAGAAGTCTGGTCCTGGCTTAATAGTGATGTGCCACTGGTGGAACCGGGCGTGGGGGGGCCGGCCCTTAAAGTGTGTGTGTGTGTGGGGGGGTAGGTATGTCTAATTTTTTTTCTTCTGTCATTCCAAAAATGTTACCGCGAGCAGAACAGATTCATTCTCTGCGCTTCCTTTGGTTTTCGCCTATATCTCCTCCTCGCCACAACAACTGCAGCCAGTTTTGCGCGGAGCTGTGCCAGTTAACACCTGCCTTTCAGATGCGCAAAATATCAATGCAAAATTAGCCCCCGCAATCAGTTTCAGGTTTAATAAATCACACTGCGCGCGCTAAATAAACATTTGCATCTACTCCTCCCAGTAATTTTGCGCGTTCTGCAGGAAACGACCATAATTGCATATTCATCAAGGCAAACACGCTATGAGCTATTTTGCCCATGTGACAACAGGGCGCAACCCTCAGTGCGCCCTGTTAGTAGATAAGCCACAACGTGTTTTTGCGAGCACAGTCAAGTTTGCGCACATTTTTACATGTGCAGACCTAAATCAGGCCCTATGTGTTTAAAAAATAAAGTGGTAATAACTAGACTGAAACTTAAATGTGCTTATTATTACGGAACAGATGGGAAATATTTAGGATGAAATAAAAAAAGCAAACAATTTATGTCATGTCAAAGAGCAAAAATGGAGGTAAACATGTTTAATCTGAGTTATGATTAGGAGGGGTCTGTGGAAAAATTTGTCCTATGTTTTTCTTTGAGACAAGTTGCAATGGAAAAACTGAAAGATCATAGTTAAATGTGAAATCAGTTCTATCTTATTTATACACCTTTATTGTATTTCTCTTTGTACTAGGATCAAAGAATGGACTCATAAACTCATAAAAACATTTGAGATCCCGTGTCCTTGGTAACTCACCATCAGCTGTTCCATGAACCAGCAGATACTGCACTGAGTGGAAATTTTTGGCTCTCTCAGTCACTGTCGAGTTCTGCAGAAAATAAGAGGAAGTTGGTTTTTATTTATTGTAATATTTTTTTCAGAAGTGAGAGGCAAATGGACTGTACTTGTATAGTGCTTTTCCACCTTCATGGTGCTTTTCATAGCCTTACATTCATCCATTCACGCACACACCAATAGGCAGCTGCTGCCAGACCAGAACAATTTAGGGTTTAGTGTCTTGCCCAAGGACACTACAACATGTTGGAACCAGGATTCGAACCACCGACCCTTCAATCACTGGGCGACCCTCTCTACCAACTGAACCACAGTCGCCCCACAAACTTACAGCGTAGAAAGCCTCATTCATTGCTGGTGGATTCATGTAACGTTCGGTGTAGATTGAATCTGAAGAAAGATTAATGAAACACAACAGGTTCATTCGATTACAGTGAGTTCTTAAAGTGACTTTGGTGATTCTGAAGATAGAAATGTTGCTTAAAAATAGAAATTATACCATAATATGTCCACTTGGAGACTGGAGCAACTGCCATTCCACACTTAAAAACTCCACTGCCAGCTCCCAAAGCCATTGATGTTACATAACCTCCATAGGACTGTAAAAAAAAAACAACAAAAAACATCATTAACCCATAAAGACCCAAACAACCACTGGCGACCAAAATCATCTACCAATAGACAATGTTTAATAACTTCTGATTCGCTAATCCTATCAATCCATGTAAATAATTGGTGTAAAATACAGTATGTCATCTTTTCATGGTCATCAGATATGACCCATTTGGACGTTCAGAGATTCCGTAGTTACTGTGGAAACACAATCATCTTCAACAACATTGATTCACCAGTAAAACCCATGGAGTTTTATCAATGACAGAGGACAGACATACTAGGTTTATGTTTAATGAGTGATAGGCTTGCTGAAAAAGTTACTCTTTCTATATTTTTCTCTGTTTCTGATATTATGACAATTAACTTTAATCTGAGCTTTTATAAAAATCTACATGATTAGTAAATCCAATATGGGAAAACGCTTGATTTTTATTGGAAAAAAAAAAAAATACAGAGGATACATAATATTATAATAAATAGTGATAAATCACTTAAGAAAGGTTAAATAGAGAGAAAATTCATTTGGAAATTGTCATAAAAGTAGCACTGGGTCCTTATGGGTTAACTGATATAGTGTAAGTATAGTGTCCTGGTATTTTATTCTTCCACTCAACTACATCTCAGAAGTAAATATTTCACTTTGGATTCCACTACATTTATCTGACAACATGAGATTCATTTTTCAGACATAGATTTTAGGCAATGAATAACAACAAACATCTAACATCTTACAAAAAGCAGTTTGTATTGGCCACAGGACAAGGACCTCATCTCCAATATGAAGCCAAGTTCATCTTTAACTATTTCCTCAATAACATAGATCTTAAGGCTTTGATTGACAGGTCTGAATGCTCATCTGTCGAGCTGGACTTTTGGAGTTTTAAGATAACATATTTTATCCTGACAGAAAGCTCAAGTGTAGTTCTTGCTACCAGTTTTCACTAAAAAGACTCCATGACTTCTTGTCATCCCACATCTCTGCCCCTTTTGTCCAAATATGGTCACTTCAGGCTCCAAAAAGCCAACATTGCGATTTCTGAATTGCAAACTACGGCACTACATCACAGTTCCTTCCATCCATTATTTATATGATGTCCATGATTTCCGTTCACTTTTCTGATGTGTGAGTAGTTGACTGTTTGGCAAAACTTCTCATATGGTTGCAACTCCATACTAAAATCATCAAATGTGTCATATAATCAAAGATCAATGGAAAAATTGAAAAAGTGAAAAATTCTCTTTCTTTCTTTCTTTCTTTCTTTCTTTCTTTCTTTCTTTCTTTCTTTCTTTCTTTCTTTCTTTCTTTCTTTCTTTTATTTATTTATTTAAGGAATATGATCTATTTTACTGATATTTAAGAGTTATTTTTTCCAGAGAGAGAAAATACGAATACAACAAATTTTGCAGACATTTTGTTATGTCAAGTATAAATGGATTTAAGTTATTTTGTAACAGCACCAGTGAACTCTTGCACAAATATTAGTTTGCTATCAGTCTGTTGATTTATGTCTTTCTTGCTAGTATCTGGGTCTAATCTGAAATCTGCAGCCTTTTTAGAAAGAGTGTCAATAATGAAATAACGGAAAGATATCAAAATATAGTTTTCCATCAAATAATCCATCCCCAAGCTCCTAAGTCATTCAGAAATTATGGGAAACCCTGTATTTAAGTGGAATTTTTCCCTGGAGAATCTTTACTTGTAAGTGCAGGATTTTACTCAGCTATAGTGGGACTTTTACTTTCAATTTCTTCCAACACTGCATTTTCTAAAGGGTTGATTTATAGAGCAGTCTTGTGGCTACTTACCCATCCCCAAATAGCCACTCTGTCTTTGTCAATGAAGCCCATGTCGATGAAATTCCTAAAATACAAGAGATGCAAAAGACAGTTCGCATTTCCTGTCTACCAGAGAAACAAGTCAAATCCAGTTTTGCCAAGCTTTCCTGGAAAACGGTAAAGCTGCATCTCGTCTTCCTTACTTTGCCGCCGTTATCTGATCTTCCACCTCATAGGTTCCCAGTCGTTGGTAGATTTTATGCATTATCTCGTCACCTTGGTAACCACTTCCTCTCCCATCAAAGCTGGCAACGATGACTTTTTCAGTGCTGGCCAAATAAGTAGACCAGCCCACCCTGTATGCAAAGTCTACTTTCTGACTGCAGGGACCAGCATATCTGAAACATTGACATCCAGTGGATAAGTTCATTTTCACCTTTAATTTGGGAACTTGAGTGGAATGGGGAGGTTTTACTTTGTCCTTACACATCTATCAGTAATGGATACTTCTTTGATTCTTGGAAGCCAGGAGGCAAAAACATCTGATACCAGAGATCTGTTAAAACATCCATACAAACATTTATTAATCATTCACAGTTTTATAATAGTTTTAAGACATTAGCTTTGCTGAATTCACTTACTGAAGCCATCTATTTTAATGGTGCCACGGCGCATGGTGGGCATGTCTATATCAGATATTAGGCTGGAAAATTCATCATTGTCCTGCAGAACCCTGACCTCTACAATGCAAAGAAAGACAAAGTCATTAGAATAAAATCTATTTCTGAGGAAATTTCAATTTTTCCAATATATATTCCTATTAATTCATTCTTCGGCTTACCGCCATTTTTGTTATCCAGAAGAGAATGGTATGGAATTCCAGGACCTTTAGACAAAAAAGACAACATAAAATGATGCTATTTTAATGCAATTTGCACAAACAGCTCTGGAAAAGTCAGAGGAAAAAATTTAAACTTTAAAAAACAACTGACCGCTGCAGCTCATTCGGTAGTAGGAAGCATTGTGGCTGAAATAGGCTGAGATATACTGACACCGCTCTCTATTTATGGCACACGTTAGACACTTCAACTCCCCGTTTTTTATCTGCCTAACATGCATAAATACACAATGTCAGACTAAGAAAGACTCAAGAGAAGCCTGTAAATGCACAAAAATCACACAACAGAAAGGCAGTTTTAGTGTTAATACTCTTCTTAATTAATTGATTAGTTATTTCAAGAATAAACTGAAATCACTGAAATATCTTGTTTGGTTCACAATCAAAACACTATTCAGTTTACAGTCAGAGAGGTACAAAGAAACCAGAAAATATAAACTTAACAAACAAGTCTTTATATAATATTTGGTAATCAGTTTAACAATTAAATTATTCAATATTTGTTGCAAAACTGGGCAAATTTAAGACATTACAGGTAGACGTTCCTTCCTCCAGGCTTATTTCCATCTTCGTTACTTGAATAGTATCTGTGGAACAAAGCATTTCACTTTAAGTTTTCTCTGAATCTTAATTACATTCATTAGAATGTTTCCATGTAACCAGTCCCTGCAGGATGTTGCAAATACCACAAAATCCACTAGACGCTGTGAATTCTGTGCTGTTAATCACCATAGCTTTAAAGAAAATTTGAGAGATTATATTAGTTCTAGCTTGATCTATGTGTTGAAGAACTCACTTCATTGTTTCTGGTTGTGGAGATACAAAGAACAAAATTTTTTGGGGCGGATTTTCTAGAGAGTCTGTCATCATTCTGGACATCTATCAATGTCCTGTACACTTTAGTTGATTACGTCATATGTGCTGTGTCAAAAACACATTCCTCCAAAGAGACTGGTAACATGGGAAATGTGACAAATTGCTTGAATATTAGCTTGCTTGCTATAAACAGTCATTAGTATCATCGTAGAATGTAAAATTTAACTACACAACCGTTGCTAACAGAGATGAGAAGGACAGAAATGCCTGTAATTTAGTAATCATGTTGGATTAACAGCTTAAAGTTACAGTGCTTCAGAGTTTTTGTTTTTTTTAATTGCAGGGCAAAAAAACCTGTAATTATCTTGTATCATATAGTGGTCTGAGAAGACACAACACTTGACTGCTTCTACTACTTGGCTAGGTTTCAGGCCGATCACTGACACTTTTCCATAAACACAAGATTTATCTATCCTTATATCATATATGTCTTTTGATTTGGACTGAGAGGGGAAAGCTGCAGAAGGACAAAGTTTATTTTCAAGATCTGACATTTTTTTTTAACACCTGATCTTGGTTCCTGCAGCTTTTACCAGAAAAATAAAAACAGGAGACTCTTTGCAATTCCTTATTTCTAAACTCCTTGACCAATGGTTGAAATCTGAACACTGATCTTGGTACACCTTCAACGTACATCAAGGAGTGAGGATTGTTGGAGTAGATTTGCTCAATTATTTACCATGTGGCATGTAAAAGAGGTGCGACTCATGTCTGGATTATACAAATAATAGCAGGGTCAGAAGGAGCAGGACAATTTATCAAATACAGCATGTAATGGAACATTCTACATTACCTAAAGATAAGTTAATCAGTTAATCATAAATTTATAACACTCATCTAGTAGACACCATAAAATACAGATGTAAGTCTAACTAAATGACAGACATGATGAAGCTTTTCCACATGTCACATTTAACCAATGTCTATAAAAAATTAGTACTCTGAGGCAAGAATTCCTAATTTTCACTCCTCTCTCCTTATTTCAACACCACTGACTGAATTTCTGAAAAAAGGCAAGATGAGGAACTGAGAGGAGGGGAAAGTCAGCAGTTTCCAAAAGTCTGTTTTAGTGATTTTAACAAGCTGGAGATGCATAAATGTACTGTAGCAAAAGCTCTGTGTTTCCTTTAGGTCCATACGAAATCTTCTATTTTTGCTGTTTTTTTTTTATCATGCAATATCACAACATGCATCACAAGATTTTAGAAATGGTACTTTAATTTAAAAAATGCTGTAAAATCCTGATGGTCCCATCATGAAACTTACATTTTATCTTCAGTTACTTTCAGGATGCTGATTACTTCCCAATTTCCAGAGGTGATTGGAGTGGCTTTTCCCTGCATGAATGAATCAGACATGGGTGAGAACTATTAACTGTTCATTCAAGATCTTGTGCCACATTCTGTAGAGTGCCAATTTGGCTCATAGGAAAGATTCAGCAGCTGAATTGACTTTTGTGGTAACCTCTCAATGTACCTACCCCGACTACATGATGGATGTGCTTGTACTTGTTGTGACTCAACAGCAGGTAGTAGCTTCTTTTGTCTGGGGCAAACACTGGTTCTGGTGGTGAAAACTACAGGAAAAACATGTATTACACAATGCCAGAGGTTTTAAAAATACAACTTGTTCAGGGATCCCACTGTTTCCTGGGTCATCGTAGTTGTATACCTATAACTGAGCTATAAATGATCTCTTACATTCTCATCCTCACTCCTGTAGACTTTTGTATGAGCATTTCAGTTTGATGATATAATATCATGACCAATATCTTAGAGGTGTTTTTTTTCTGGCCATGTTTTAAAGCTTGGCTCTGTCTTTTGCTCTATTTATTAGGTTTCTTTTGGAAAGCTCTTTATGATCTGCGCATATTATTACAACATAAATTCAAGTTGTTTTTGCTATTAAGTATTTCTGCATGAAAAACAGATATAAAAATGATAGCCTGCAATGTTACAGACTAATAAATCTAATAGAATTAAGTCACATTGAGTCAAATTAGCTCTGATTATTGTTAGTATTTCATTCCCAGCTGAATTAAAATAGTTTTACAAAAAAACACAAGATTTCCTAAGGCATTATACATATTTATATACATATACATATATACATATTCCATGGCTGGATAAATGGTCAGCTTTTCCAGGACTTCAGGGAAACCAGTTTTTGAAAAACATGTATAAACATACCCGTCCAATCCAGCCTGTGGTACTTTTCACCTCCAGGTTCTGTAAAAAGCAGGTAGAGAACAATGTCAAGCTGCTATAAATGCATAAAGGGAAAATACATAGGAACAGGTTAACATATGCAAGAGGAGCTACAGCTATCAAAAGTTAAATATACTTTCAATTGAGGTAGAACAAAACATGTTTTTTTTTTCATGAAACAGAAGGTTGTACAAAATTCATGTAGTGCAAAGGAATTCATTTGGATGATTCTCAGAAAACCCAAAACCAGTGCAGTAACAGTGAAAGTGCATTCATAACAAGGATTTCACAAGGGCATTTCACAACTGCATGTATCTTTTGGAACAATGATTAAAAAAAATCAACAAAGTTAAATAGTTTGACCACAGCAGAACGCTGCTGCTCAGGTCCTGACTAGAACCAGGAAGTACGACCATATTAGTCCTGTGCTCAAGTCTCTGCACTGGTTTCCTGTCGCTCAGAGAAAAGACTTTAA
>JAPTMW010000013.1:18480362-18491885 GCA_029822955.1 Ostorhinchus angustatus | reverse complement strand
TATTGATAGGAGGAGGGTACTTGGACTGATTGACAGGGTTGAGGGTGGGAGCAAAAGGATAATTGACATTGCAAATGCAACAGCTCGTTTTAATGCATGTTTATGGTCAGAGGGGGCCAACAACAAACCTTTTTTTTTTTTCCGTTTTTTTTTTTTTTGGCTTCTAAAATGTTCCCCTTGATTGACAACACATTTTTGAGATTATACAGAGTGAAAAAAGTGTAATAGTTGGGCTTTAACCATTTCAATCTATTATAAAAAGACAAAAACATTAAGCATTAAGTATAGGTACATTTAACTCATCATAACTGATTAATTCATACTCAACTTTAAGTAATGCACATAAATCTTGTCATCTGTGACCTTTAATCTCTTGATGTATAGGGTTTAAGGCTGTAATTGTTCTATATTGTTCTATCAGGATGTCTTCTCACTACTTTTCATCAAATGTTCCAAGTAATTTCCAGTAAGAAATAAATGTTTCTATTCAACTCTAATGACCACATACTAATCCTAGCTAAGAGAAGGCAATGAATGAAGCATAATTAGACAATAGAAGTTTTCTGGTGAAAACTAAATGGAGGGAACATAACGCTTGTCTAACGTAATATCGTATCTAATGTGGTTTGATGAAGTTGTGGCTGCCAATGCTGTCTCGTCGAATTTGAGATGTTGCCGCATCCTCTCCTGTTCTGACACATGCTATAACGGCTAATTAAATGTGATGGCTGGTATTATTCAATTCGGAACAGTCGTACCTCAAAGAGCAAAGAAAATTACAAAATTGATTTGATGACAGCTAAATTGCAAGAGAAGGCCTTGATTTAACCAGCCAATGTAAATGAGTCCAATTTAGAATCGTGTAATGCGGCCGGGAGAACGCTGCGGAAAATGATCAGGCCAGCCAGTCACAGATATTAAAATGAATTATATCTAATCGGAATTTTAGTCACGCTACATTAACTAATAGAAAGTTATTAACATTTCAAGAGTGGGGAAAAAAAAGCTTTTGCCTGCAAAATTAACAGTGGCTGGGTTGACCTGTGGGCCTGCAAATGTGAACACTGTAATGACAGCATAATGGCATATTTACATTTAAAACCTCACTGGCTAATATTCAGATTCAGAATTAGACGTTAAGTCAAGGAATATTTGGTTTGCCCTCCTGGCCCCTCTGTGAGGTTTTCTTTGATTCCAATAGTACAGTCTAACTTTTAATTTCCTTCACCATTTCGACTAATCTCTGTGGTTTTCATCTCCTCCCCACTTGTCACTGCTGGTTGTAGTATTTTTCAGTCTTTGATCTGGTACGTTACAGTAAAGTGCCAACTCTTTGCCTTGTTCCAGCTTTATTTTACCCCCCTCTTTTCTCATCCTTTCATCATGCTATATCTATAGAAATATTGTGCGTCTCCACCTGTGTTTGTCTTTGCTGCTCTCTCATGGTGAGCCCAGTCTGTCATTAGGCTAGAAGGCCATTCCTGACAGCTATTTTACCTCTGGCAACCGAGTTTTGTATTTTAAGTGTTTTACTTTCATATTAATTTTCTTTGCTCACCAATATCACTTCAGTCTCTTATGCATCTTCAATCCACTCAGTTCAAGGGCTGAAAAGAACACAGAGGAGTGACTAAAGACATGCTTTTGAGGCTGTTGATACCTGCCAGGTTTTGCTAATTTTCAAAGTACAGTGAATATCTATAATGAAGCAGCACCCACCAGTCAGCCAAGGACAGCACAGCATTCAAAGATGTTTCATCACTTATCACACACTGCCCACTGAGCCATTAGTATTCACAACATATTAGAAGTTTCATGGACATCATACAAGACGATTCAGATGAACTCAAAGCATAGTCAGTCCTTAATAAAGCATCAAAATCTTTCAGTATTCACAAAGTTTGTTTTCATGACCGGGGGTTATTCAAATTCCAGTGTTTTTCACTAAGTGAATAGAACAATTTACAAGCACACAATGTGAATGTGTGCGTCTGTGTGTGTGTGTGTGCATTTGTGTGTTATTGTTTCTGGGTTTCGCCGGAGTTGGGCTGACCTCTGGCTCAACACGTTCAGCGCCAGACATCACCGCTCCTCTCCTCCTCTCCTCATTTCCACTCCTCCGCTTGTCTGCAAGTGCTCTGTTCATCCACAGCAAGCGATGAAATTTTTACATAGGACAGACTGCCTTTTTATAATTTAACACAGCATGGGGAAGAGCAGAAACTGATAGACATAGTGTGGTGATGTATTTAATGTTTGATAAAAGAATGTGCTGCATTCCACTGGGTTGTCGTTGTGGTTTTAAAAGCATTCAGGTTTCGGCTGGGGTTAGCTTTAATGTGTGTGTGTTTGCATGAGGGAAACACACACCAACAGAGACAATAACTAGGTTCATTCAGTGTCAGGGTTGAATCATAAAATGTTCCCTTTGCAAAATGTACGATGGTATTTGAGGAAAACGTGAAGGCTTGTTTCTCTGTGTCCTTTTAGGTTGACACTTTTAGCTTTTGACATTCATATGGTCTGTGTGCATTTGTGCAGCGCTTTACAGTATGTGTGTGTGTGTGCTGTGCCAGCGGTGGTCTGTTTAAAAAATAAAAAGCAACAAAGAACGTCTTCAGCTCTCGCGTCCAGCCAGCAGACCTTCCTCTCAGCCCACCATCTGCTCCCCAGGTCACCAGACCGCTCATATTGCCTGCGAGCTTAGTAACTGGTTTCAATATGCACTGATGTGTGAAGCGCTAAGAGACTCAGCTCTGATTTTCTGTCTGCTGCAACTTACCAACAGCCGCCGTCCAGATATGTCCTACATATTTTTTTTTCTTTTTGCAAAAACACTTCTCACATAGCTTGGAAGCATTTGACATTTTTGATTCAGAATTTAAAAACATAAAAGACCCTGAGAGAGATCCAACGCCATCTCCATGGACTCAAGCCTCATTTTAACGTTACATAATTGCACATGTAGCCTGGGGTGAACTGATATAAAATCCCAAATACTACGGCGGTTGTTTCTTGGTAAACTGAATAGCCTAATCCCTCGAAATGAACAAAATTAGACAAGATAGTAAAATGGTCTCAGTGTGCACTAAACTAACTGCCTACTAATTACCTGCAAGAATAAGAGAAGACACACCTGCATGTAAATACAAAAGTTCTGTTAATTATTTCTATTAGTGCATCTGTACATGAAATTCAGCAAATCACATTACTGGGGAGGAGGCCACAAACAGGAACTCCCTAATTTCAGCTAATGTTCAAATGGCATCGATGTACAAGGTTTGTCACAGTGCACACTTTTTTGAGAGGTTGCAAATGAATTTAAATCTGACATGCATAACATGGATAAAAGTATTGCGACACATTGAATTCAGAGGGCAGGGCTATGAAAACCATAATGTCTAACATTATAATATAATTTTATATTGTATGGCAAAAAACGTTAATTTTTTCTTTAGGGTTAATTTTCTTTATGTTGTCATCTGCAAGTTAGTTTTAGACTGGAATAGCCTAATTTGTACCACTACAATTGTTTCTTCAACTCTCATTCCATAAGAAAAATCAGCCTTTAACCCTCAAAGACCCAAACAGCCACTGGTGACTAAAAGCATCTTCTGATGTAAAATGTTTGATATCTGCTGAACCACTAATCCTATCAATACATTGTAGTAAGTAACTGGGGTAACAGGATGTAGTTATAAGGGGCAAGCAAAGTCAAAAGTTTGATTAAAAAGTTGAGGTTCTGTCTTTCTCAGTCATTAAATTTTGTAAGAAAACAGAGAAAGTGAAGACCGTGTTGCTAAAAGTACTGATGTCACATTTTTGTACAATTAAAGTTGAGCATATAAACATGTTGCATTTGTTTAGCTAAGTACGCCCTATAAATATTTTGAACAGACTTTTTTTGTAACTTCAGTACTTTTAACACCAGGGTCTTCAAGTACAAGAGGATTAGAGGATTTCATATATGGCAGCATTCACTTCATGCTCAGCTATGGCACTGTACATTCACATGGGTTTAATTTCATATTTGTTTACTGGTTTTTACTCTGGCTCAAAACCAGGTAAAAGAAGAAAAAAAAAAAAGGGGGGGGGGGGTCTTTTTCAATTCTGCCAGAAAAAAAAAAAACATCATTTGTGTTTAATTACTCATAACTTGGCAAGTGTTTTTCAGATTTCCTTCTCGTTAGTTCTCATTCAGAGTGAGTCCTGGGTTCAGTGGTATTGTTTGACTGCTGCATTCGTTCACAGGAGGTGTGTTTCCATAAAGTGTCATAGGAATTTTATGGAAACTTGTGAAAAATCATAAAATGAAAATGGGTGTTGGGGTGTGGAGGCAGTAGAATACTACACATGGCTCTAATAACTAGCAGGAGAAACATCTAAAAGTACTGTGATATCTTTTTTTATTTTTTTAATGGATGAGACAAAGGAATGATTCACTCATAATTCCTCATCAGTTCACAACCTTTTTGTACCACATATTTTGTGTTTGCTACCACAGTTTATAGAAAAAGGTGTTCCCATTCCCTGTATTTACTTGCACATTTACCGTTTTTCAAAAGTGACCAAAAAACCCATCTCAAATGAGTAAAAAAAAAAAAAAAAAGGAAAAGTTGAATTCTGACCTGTGACATTTCCATTCAGTGAAATTTCAAAATGTGCATTACATACATTTATGGAAATGCAGCTACTGATATATGGATAATAATCTAAGACAGTGTTAAAGTAATCAATTCATTTACAATATGTTATTCATAACATACCTTAAAAACGGCATGTATCAACTATACTGTATACTGTTTGGAACACATTTGCCAATGATAAAAACATATAATTTTTTTTTATTCTGAAATTTAATGAAAGTAACCTATAAATGAAAAAGGGTGTAAACAATTGTACTGCTGTATTTAAAATATTCTAGAAATCTGAAATTGACACAAGATTTTAGTTCCAATAAAATAAACTGCCTTGCAAAAAAAAATCACCATTTGGATTTAACCCAGCAAATAGATCAGATCCTTCCATTGCATTGATTAATTACTACAGTGATGAATATGTTTAATCTGCAACAAGTGTATAGAGCATAAAGACTGGACTGTGTTTCAATGAAAAAAAGGTCAAAGGTAAGAGTCCAGATTGATCCTGTTCCAGAGTGATAGATGCATCAACATGAGAAGACAGGTGGATGACGTGATTACCATCATGCCAAGTATCTACGGTAAAAAACCTGTGGGGTCAGTCTTATGATCTGGGGTTGCTTCATTTGGCCAGGTCTAGCTTCAGCAATGCAATGTGAACAAAAAAGGATGGAAATTAATGTAAAATTAAAGGCAGAGTTTTGTATTCTTTTGTCACTACATGATATTTATGATTCTTTATAAATGACTTTCATAAAGCCTAAAAATCACACTCACCCTGCTCTCTGACAGAATAAAGATTAACGACACATTTGTTAATGTCAGACTTATACACTGCACTTTGGAATTTGGGTACTTGTTCTAAAGGATTTGACGTGTATTCTGTAACATGTAGTGAACACAGCCAGTTAATACACCCAAGTCTTTAGAAAATACAGCCAAAAACACAAGCAAATACAGCTGATCCACCTCATCATCAAAAGAAAATGCCAGACAAACCTCTCTCAGAGAGTTAATATTTCTGACTGCTGGGCTTTACACAGTGTCAGTCACACCCCTGTATTTCTCACATGAACGATATTTCTACCGACAGGTAACAGAACAGCTCGTGTCAAATCCTCTTCCGTTTTTTCCTGCAACAGTGTAGCCTGCAGAGGAAAAGAAACAGCTGAAACGTAAAGCGATAAGGAGGTTACGGCTTCCTCCGAGAAGCTGCCTGAATTTGAGCTACTGCAATGTTCAAAGTGAAAATGTGTGTAGGGATCGATGCAAGTTACATGGGGATTGCTGTAATTCTTGTTCTTGCTATTTCACCTTGCAAACGAAACTCTCACATACACGATGCTTTCCTTGCAGAGATAGTTTAATGCATCATGTTGTGGTTACTTAAGATGATGTTAGCATCATAGCACAATTGCCTAAGTCGTACAATATATGGACAATAATATTGGGACACGTTGAATTCAGGTGTTTTTCAGGTGTGTTGGGATAAGTATCATACTGATATTAATAATGATGTTTATATATCAAGTCAGCATGAAAAGGACATCTTAGAGCTGTAGCCATGATGTGTCCCAAGTTTAATGGGAGATTTTTCTTCTTAAGTGAGATGTGAAGAAAGTAAATGGATAGTTGTGGTAGAAAATTACTATTACAGTCAGAGCATAAAAAATATTTTAGAAATTTAGAAGTAGAACATTTAAAATAATAGTCATGGGGGAAAAAAAAAACAAAAACCAAAATCAATGTTAAGATAAGTTAAGTAAAAACCATCTCTGCTGCATTTTAGAAGCAAAGATAACAACTGAAACCAAACTAACCAATGCAATGCAATGATATTTATTCCAATATAAAATATATTATATTTATCATTATTGTTTTGTAGCCCAGACCTCTTTTAGAAAAGAAACACCCGAATTCAATATGTCTCAATACTTTTGTCCACTTTTGTTATGAATTAGGAAATTATGGTATGAGGCTAAAGTTAATTAGAATCCTTGTAATGGCAGGTTGAGGGTTTGCAAAAACGAGCAGAGTGTGGGCATCTGCTGATCTATTCTTTATGGTTCTGTGTATGCTTGTGTGTACCTATGCATGGATGAGAGCAAGGTGAGCGGCTTGGCACGTATACAGCATGTTTATGTGTTTTTGTGCGCGAGCGGAGGTGTCTACATTACAGTGACTACGTCCGTTACCACCCAGTGGACAAAAAACGAACAGTTTGTCTCCCCCCACTACTTTACAAATGAAATCAGTGCTGTGAGGCGGTGGATTAATATCATAAGGAAGGCCAGAGTGGGCCATTAGAGTGGTGTAATGTTGCTCCGGGGCCTTGTGATGGATGGCCATCGGCGCTACAGCCCTATTTGCACACAGTCACCTCTGTGGTGGCCACCATTAGCAGGACATGGGAGGTAAGGGCTAAGGGATG
Source organism: Ostorhinchus angustatus (assembly GCA_029822955.1). Lineage (NCBI taxonomy): Eukaryota > Metazoa > Chordata > Actinopteri > Kurtiformes > Apogonidae > Ostorhinchus > Ostorhinchus angustatus. The sequence continues at coordinate 18,484,814 of JAPTMW010000013.1, read as the reverse complement.
GTGGTGAGGTGGCAGGACCAAGGTTTTATTAGAGAGGTGTGTGTGTGTGTGTTTGTATTTCCCTGTGTGAGTGTATAAGTGTGCTTGCAAGCATGTGTTTCTGCAATTATGACTGCGTGTGTTTTTAAAGTGTGTGTGCGCGGCGTCGACTCCTCAACAGACAGATGTTGCGCTCCCCGCCCTCCACTCTATCTAACGTGTCTGTCTCTCTCAGTGGACGGCGGTAGTAGGCAGCAAACACACTCAGTGTAATTAAGACAAATTAGCCCGGATGGCAGCTTGCAATAACAGCAACATATGTTGGGAGGTTTGTGTACAGAAGAATACAATCAAAATCATCATTAGCAAATCACTTATCATAAATACAATCACAATTTCCACCTTAGAGCTCTTGTAGATTAATAAGATGACTTGTTTTTTTTAATTTCTCTATCCCCCGCCATTGCATTTTCTGCTCTTGCCACTTTCTCTGCTGTTTAATTCCCTTTCTCTCTTTGTTTCTCTCATCTTCTTTCTTCCCTTTTCTGTTTTGCTCTATCGCTCTCCATGTCACTCCCCTTCTCTTCACTTCTCTCTCCATCTCCCTCAACATTTCAAAAGAATGAATTACTTTGGGCCGTCACTTGGCCCTGGCCAAGAATTCATTTTTGTGGGTCAAGTGTTTCAAACTGTCATCTTTGACAGGAACCATCTCATACAATAACTACATGGATGGACCTTGACTTGGAGTGCTTTTGGTTTTTTCCCCTTCTCTCTTCATATGCATGCTAAAAAGATCCCAGCTATTGTTGATACAGAATCAGGAAGGGATGAAAGATGGAGGATAGAGTGTAGTGTAAAACGAATGTTTATTCATTTTATGGCTATAAAACGAATAGCAAAGCAGAGATCAATACATGATTAATATTCAACTGTATAAAGTTATATGAGGTGTCAAAATATGGAGAAAATATTACAATGAAAGGATAAAGGACTTCACATGACATGACAAGAGTGCTCCAAAGTTTAGCCTTGCCAAGGTCTTTAAAAATCATTTATTTAAGAAAAATTTATTAAAGATCCTGACTCAGTGCATGGGATGAAGCAGAGACTTCAGCATTGAAGTGAACATAAAGCCTATGTGTGTGTATTTTCCGTGTGTTGCTGGGGACAGCAGGGCTTCAATGGCATTGGACTTGAGCAGACAATCTATTTACAGTGTGCTCAGGGGAGCTTATAAACAAATGTTGAGTAATTTCAGCCAGGAGTAATTACCCTTGCCGCTGACAAGGAGAGTGTGTTAGCACTCCCCTTCACCCTCGGCCCTGTCCAGAAGGCTTCGAGTGTGTGCACACACTCCAGCACAAGCACGGACATGCACAGATGCACAACCACACATAAGGTACAAGAGAACTTCCTCGTGTATGTGTGGCGTTTGTCCAGTAGTTGATACCGCAAACACCTTTCCCGCCTCTTGTTTCACCCTCATATTTGGGAACAAGCTGATGAAATATTCCAGCCTGCTTGAAATAATGCCTCTTGTTTTCCCTGAAATCTGTTTTGGCCTGAGCCTGAACACTATACATCTAAAACTTCCAGAAGACTACACTTTGCATTTCTTTCAGAGCTAAGGAGAAAAATATTTCATCTTGTGATAAACAACAAAATAACATAAACTGGTAGCATTTGTAGGACCGGTTTCTGTAGCCACCTTCATTAGAATTCTGCATGCATGGACATCAGGCCAACAGATCATGTTATTGAATAAATTAAAAAAAAATAAGCAATCAAAGTCACATTCATTGCTCCATTGTTTTACATTTTAATCATTCGCAAGGCTTAATTACAGGATTGAAATGTAACTAACAAACAAGCAAATTAATTTTCACCTTAACCTCAGGAAGGCGAGGAGGCCAGATACAGGCTTTATCCCATCTGATCGATTATGATCTTGCAGCTCGAACAGAATGGATTCCCATGCAAATTTAGCCAAATCAATGTGCATTCTGACGGAATCAATGAAACAGCTTTTCCAGACCTTCCACAGACAATTGAATAGGAGATGAGACGATAACCGCTGGAAAAATAAGATGCATTATTTTTAACCGTAATAAGGGAAACCAGGAGATTTAAGTATGTAACTGGTGTGAAGAAAAAGAAAGAATGGAGACGAGAGAGAAAGCTGCTTCTTACACCCAGCTCTCAAATTCCAAATAGTGGAGCTTTAAAAGCCTGAGCTGAGGCCTTTTCCTCCCTCATCCCTGTCTCTGTTCTCCCAGCCTTTGATTCCTACTGAGCAGGGTAAAGATGTGAGAGACGAGGCTGCTTAGGCTGCGTCTCTTGACAACTGGGCGTCACATGTATTCGAGTGGTGAAACTATTAAAGAGCAGGGGAGTGTTGTGTACAACATGCAAAAGGAGAACAAGCTCTGTGATTCAGGCGGTGGGCAGAATTGAATATCTCCCCATGGAAAAAGGGAACAAATCATTGTGAAAACCAGGAGCTTTAGTTATAAATTTGGTACCATTTTCTATGAAGCCTATGAATTTAATGCAGTGTGTTCCAAACACAGAGTCAGGACCCAAAATGGAGTAAAATAATTAACAATCTTATCATATACAGTAGAGCATTAGGACCATTTTTGTGTAACCTCAAGCAAATTGCAAGCTATGGAGGCAAAGACAAGATCTGAATGTTCTTGCTTAACCTCACACAAATAAAACAATCAGATATTCTTAGTGAAGTTCATTGCCTATACCAGGGCTTAAAAACGAAATTATTTTTCAATCGTTCCATTCCGAACGGAACCGGTATATTTAACGTTTTCGTTCTTGCGTTCCACCACCAACATATCGTTCCTGAACCGGTTCGGAACGAAAAATAACGTTCGTTCTTAACGTTCCGGGGGTGTTATTATTAAGCCTATCAATAAGGCTAGTTCTGTGGCCTTTGTGGTTGTTGATTAATGTTACTTTAGTGAGTGACTACCGTTATTCTAGTGGACTCAGTCAGTTTAGCTCCTATTGCCTTAGTTGATATTTGCTAATACTCAGTGCAGCTGCTGCTCCTGAATCCTGTCCTCCTGCCAGAGTGAGGGTGGAAATTTGTGGGCGGTGAAGTGAATGCAGACACCGGAAAGAGTTTATTTATTTATTTATTTTTAAATGAAATAGGCTGCACTTTTGTGAAATTTTATAGGCTGTATGCAGAACGAAAAAGGAACATTATTAACCGGTTTTGGGGATTTCAAAATATTTCTGTTCTGGAAAGGTTGAAGACCATTTCGTTTCCGTTTCTGTTCCTCGTAAAATTTCGCTCTTTTTCGGTCTTTGTTTTCGTTCCTTGAACCAGTTCGGAGCCCTGGCCTATACCCACTTCAAAATTCTCCCTGATGTGACCATTCAGTAGTATCTACAAGTCAAATTGTCCAGTTTTTCCCCTAGGATGGTGAAGCTGTGTGAAGGCCTAGTGTGACTCTAATTGGCTAGTACTCCATACCTTCGCTGATTAGATTGGTTAACTTTAGGCATGTGAACTGATGAGCCAATCAGAGGCAGAATAGGGCGAGTCGTGCCGAGGAAAATATTGCTAACTAGCACCGGCCAACCTGATTGGACACCTCAGGTGCCAGTGCCAGAGCCATACATAAAAGGTTTAAAAGGTCATAAAAGGTCACGTTATCCTATGTTTGCCTTATGTTGAATAGTGAGCAAATACTACTGACGGATTTTTGGGTAAACTAAGTAGCATAGTCTTACATGTCACTGTTTCTAAAACGGCGTTTTTCTGGACTACTTAAAAAAAAAAAAGAATAAAAAAAGGCAAAAATTTAGAGTATACCCACTTTTCCAGAGACCACTACACCACTGCATAAGTTATTAAACCAATGCCCATGACACTTTAGGAACATAACGGATGTATGGCATCATGGTGATCATTATAGAATTGCTTATATTTTCTTACATGTTAAAAATGACATGTGAACAGTGGGTACCGCTATTTTATCCTTTCTTATCTTAGCTCAAGCAAACTTTGACTACTTACAGTGTCTCACACCCAGTTTGCCATTTGCCACGTGTCTAATAATAACACACAGATTTTTTTTTTAGATTAATCTACAATCATATTATTTATTTCTATTATATCTTTAGATAGATATTTCTATTCTATCTATCTGGAGTGGCCATGGCTCAGGGGGTAGAGCGGGTCGTTCAATAACCGAAGGGTTGGCGTTTCGAATCCCGCTCGGTCCTAGTCTGTCCGTTGTGTCCTTGGGCAAGACACTTCACCCTCCTTGCCTCCAGTGCCACTCACACTGGTGTTTGAATGCGTGTGAATGTTCAGTGGTGGTCGGAGGGGCTGTTTAGCGCAAATTGGCAGCCACGCTTCCGTCAACCTGCCCCAGGGCAGCTGTGGCTACAAATGTAGTTTACCACCACCAGAGGGAGAATGTGAGAGTGAATGAATAATGG
>JAPTMW010000013.1:18441076-18454584 GCA_029822955.1 Ostorhinchus angustatus | reverse complement strand
CTATCTATCTATCTATCTATCTATCTATCTATCTATCTATCTATCTATCTATCTGTCTATCTGTCTGTCTGTCTGTCTGTCTGTCTGTCTGTCTGTCTGTCTGTCTTGAAAGTAGATATTAATGAGGCACTGAATTATGAATGTCATGGATCAGTGCAAATGTTTCCTTTACATAGAGTTCCTGCTGTTGCTTGTTGATTCACTCTTCTTCAGTGGAAGTGTGATATTACAGTGTTATGATGATGAGTCAGGTCAAGACACCAGTAAGGAAATAGATGAGAGTCCTGTTAGTTTGTATAGAGACTGGTTATGGAAAGCATTTTATTAGCCTCATAGCAAAATTACCCAAGTCATATTTTTGGCCAAATTGTGAAATCTGCATAACTTTACTCACCTAACACTGCTGTTTCATTTTATACTGATATCACAATTTGACCAAAAATATGATTTAGGCAATTAGATAGATATACTTTATTGATCCCAATCTGGGAAATTGCAGAATAATGACACTCTTGGCAGGATTTGAAACCATGTCTCCCACATGGTAGAACGTACAGTAGATTTACTTACTGAGCTGTCCATTCTCATAATTATACAATGAGGCTAATTTGTTCCATCAGCTGTCTGGGTGGCTTGTCTCACGGGATCCTGCAGGTAAAGATGCCTGATGTGGAGGTCTGATCTGGTGTGGTTCCATGCCGTCGGCAGTTGAGACCAATTGGATGTAGCAGCAAATTCTTAGAGACAATTTTGGAGACAATTTATCTTAGCGAAATGAACGTTCACATTCACATTCACAATTTACCAGAGTTAGTCTAATTTCTGTGTTTCATCTGCAGTCCCTCTACATATGTTGAATTATCACCCTAAAAGGTAGTGCAAGGTTATACAAACATGCAATTTTTAAAACATAAATTTAAAATACCTTAACACAGATGAGTACAATACAACTTTTGCATTACAAAATTTACAATTAATAACACATCAGACAAAGTAAGTAAAAAAATATTAAAATACACTTGGCACTTAGACATATTAAAAAATACAACAGAGACAGGACTAAGAAATGTCTAATGTTTTCACCTCCAATCATTAATGTACCAGTATTTTAGATGTGATACTCATTCACACAACGAGCCTTGTCTGTAATTTAACCTAATGTAACTTTCAGTCTCGATATTACTTCAACATACAGGTCAAATAAATGGGGAAATTTGCTATTGGCTGAAACTGTGTCTCTAGTGCTACTGTCATGACTCACTTTCTGAGTCAGCCTTAAGTGGCCGTGAAGTTCACATTTCCATTTTTTCAACGGAAGCAGACTGTTTTCCTTAAAGCTACTCTAGTGCAATGCAGATCTGGACAAAGTGCCTCAGCCAAGGTCTTTATTTATTCTGCGCTCCACTCTGTTAATTCCCACTAATAGACTAGAAATGGAGATGGTAAATGACTAATATCCTGTCTCTTGTTCTCATCTTTCCTCAGAATGCATTTCAAGGCTGTGTATTCGACTGCATCACAAAGCAGGCCTTTGACATTGTGATCATGATCCTCATCTGCCTTAACATGGTGACCATGATGGTCGAGACAGACGATCAAACAAAAGAGATGGATACAATCCTCTACTGGATCAACCTTGTCTTCATTGTGCTCTTCACCGGGGAGTGTGTGCTGAAGATGATCTCTCTGCGTCACTATTACTTCACAATTGGCTGGAATATATTCGATTTTGTTGTGGTGATTCTGTCAATCGTAGGTAAGGATGGTTTTTAAGACGCTTTTTCAGCCGATTCTAGGAGGTTAAAGGTGATTTGAAATGCTGTGTTTTGCTTTTTCAGGTATGTTTTTATCCGAAGTTATCGAGAAGTACTTTGTGTCCCCAACGCTGTTCCGTGTGATCCGTCTGGCCAGGATTGGCCGCATCCTCCGCCTTATCAAAGGTGCCAAAGGCATCCGGACACTTCTCTTTGCCTTGATGATGTCGCTTCCCGCCCTGTTCAACATTGGCCTCCTCCTCTTCCTTGTTATGTTTATCTACGCCATATTTGGCATGTCTAACTTTGCCTACGTCAAACGCGAGGCAGGAATCGATGACATGTTCAATTTCGAGACTTTCGGGAACAGTATGATCTGTTTGTTTCAGATCACAACCTCGGCTGGGTGGGACGGATTGCTCGCTCCCATACTGAACAAGAGGGAGCCTGACTGCGACAGCCAAATTGAGCACCCAGGCAACTTGTATAAAGGCAACTGTGGCAACCCATCAGTGGGCATCTTCTTCTTTGTCAGCTACATCATCATCTGCTTTCTTATTGTCGTCAACATGTACATTGCTGTCATCCTGGAGAACTTCAGTGTGGCCACCGAGGAGAGCGCGGAACCACTCAGCGAGGATGACTTTGAGATGTTCTACGAAGTGTGGGAGCGCTTCGATCCTGACGCCACTCAGTTCATGGAGTACAACAAGCTGTCTGACTTTGCAGACGCTCTAGATCCGCCACTGCGCATGCCCAAGCCGAACATGATCCAACTCATCTCCATGGACCTGCCCATGGTCAGCGGCGAGCGCATTCACTGTCTGGACATCCTATTTGCTTTCACTAAGCGTGTATTAGGTGAAGGTGGTGAAATGGACGTTTTGCGTGGGCAGATGGAGGAGCGCTTCATGGCGTCCAATCCCTCTAAAGTGTCCTATGAGCCCATCACCACCACACTTCGCCGCAAACAGGAGGAAATGTCAGCCATAATCATCCAGAGGGCCTTCCGCCGCTACATGATCCGCCAGGCCATGAAAAAGGCCTCAGCTCTTTACAAGGAGCAGTTGAAGGAGTGCATCCGTGACCCAGACAAGGACGTCATGGTCATCAGCAAATTCAACGAGAACTCCACCTCAGATAAAACAGACATGACCCCTTCCACTGCCTCCCCGCCCTCCTACAACAGCGTGACCAAGTCAGACAAGGACAAATACGAGAAGGAAAACAGAGAAAAAGAAAACAAAGGCAAAGACTTAAAAGAGCGAAAGAAATAGACTTTCCCAAAAGGAACAAAAAAATAAAAATGCATCAGAGACATTATTGATGAGGGAACTTTGTTTACAGCTTCTGAGGGGGTAGATAGTTGTACGCTTGTTTGTTGGTTGTTAAGAGATGAGAAATGCTGTGCCAGGTGTAAGGCCTAACATGAGAGAGCAGTCGTGTCATTTATGAATACATGGGATCTTCTCAGAGAGGAAATTTCAACGTAAGACAAGACATGAGTGAAACATTATCCAGCAGACATTGCCAGAGATTGAGTGGAAAAGCCTTTCTGCGAAACGCTTGTGATTTTCCTATTGGTTGTTGTTACTATCTGACACACTTGAGTGTACTGTTAAGTTGTCTGTAGCTAGTGCTGCTGCTACTACTACAAATCCAGTGTCTTGAATTTAACAATCGCTATATCACTTAACAAGTACTTATCAAGTAACAAGCATTTTTTTTGGGATCATGTTTTGGAGTTAGTTTTTTTTTAATAAGAAAGAATGTTTTATACTTTTTTGTGTCATTATTGTGAGAATGTGTCCACTGCTTTCACTGTTGTAAGGGCAGACAAAGTCAATGCTGGAAACTACAACAACCATCTGAGGCTACGTGTACACATAGCCGGCTATCTGGCAAAACGGAGATTTTTCTCTGTGTTTTGTGCCTATCGTTAATACGACAACAATGGCCACGCCCACTGAAAACAATAGTTTCTACAAACTCCAGCCAAAGTGGAGATTTTGGCAAATATCCATTTACGTCTGTAAACAGAGGGAAATGGAAATCTCAGATGGACGTCACAGTTTTTGACAGAAATACATTTGCGTCACATGTGAGACATGTGCAAAGTCACTTTTGTTGTGATTTTTTTCAGGATTCTGATTGGTTAATGGTACTCTATTGTCTCACCACACTGCCATCTGCATGCTTGGCATGCTCTTGATGGTGTAGATATATGGGGCCGTGTAAACAAAGATTTTTCGGAGAAGGGTCACATGTGCACAAGGTTGGGTTTTTTTATGGAGAGGGGGAAATATCCGTTTTCCAAAATACCCGGCTATGTGTAAAGGTAACCTCAAACTCGCAGGGTTTAGTGCCAGAACGCTCTTGGTTCACACAGTATACAAAGCTAAAACAACCAGCACCCCACTTAAGTGCGGTGGCTGCATCACTGCGCTCACTGGTGTGCCACCACTGATTGTTAAAATCTATATTGTGCTTCTATCTGGACTGCCACCCCCTCCCCCCTCCACACTCACACAAAATCTCCCAAAACAGAGAAGCTGAATGTATGCAAGCTGATGGAATGAGGCACATTTAAGGTGACACATCTACTCGTTCATCCGCTGTTGTATTGCAGTAATGCATTTGTTGTTCTTCCCTTTTACCCTCAGTTCCCCCTCCTCCCTAAATCTGCCTTGTAAAGAAAATATCTTAAGTAATGAAATATACTAAAAAAGAAAATGTCAATCTTTCTAACTGCTCTCATGCTAGAACATGACAATATATCACAAAGACATTTAAAGGTTATAATATCACAGATGTTTGTATGACATTCATGTTGTTCTTGGTTAAATTGAGAAGCGAGTGGTTTTAATGTAGTGATTTGGTTTGTAAATAAAATAGTTATTTGGGCCCACAGTATGCACCACACTTACATTTGATGTAAGAGCACTTTTTATCCCCACTGCTATGTAACACCACATGTGGCGGTCATACATGTCAGTGTGTGCGTGAGAGGGCGCTCGAGTGTCTCTTTGTGTGTGTCTCTGTGCGTCTCTTATGAAGGGTGATTGTAGTAATGTAAGCAAGAATATCTATTTACATGCGTGTGTGTGTGTGTGTGTTTCTGTGTGCAACTGGGGTCTGAAAGTTGCTTGTGTTGTACTGATTATAAATAACATTTTTACTGTAGATATGAGTGCATTTTTCCAGTCTCTGGATTTGATTTACTTTTTTCTAGGATTTTGCTTTTCTTTCTGCCTTGTAACACATGATGAAACACATGTATGGTCCCCATATCTGTAGATACAAACCATGAAGCAATCAGTAGCCATCTCTCATTGCGCTTGTAGTGTTTTAGTGAACTGCATGCAAGAAGTGACTACTGTCCGCTCATATGGTAATATAATTTTAAAGCCAAAAGAATAAAGGACATATTTTTTGTAAATGCTTGTTTATTTTCTCCATTTCCTTTCCAGCTGTTTCTTTGTTCGATGGTCCAGCCGTTTGTTTTTTTTTTGGTTTTTTTTTCCTGTGAGTGACATCAGCTCTTTGGTATGCTATCTGAATCTGAAGTATGATTGCTTAACATGACGGGAACTTTGGTTGACAGGATCATTCATGTGGTTCAAGTCCATGTTACACTTAAATATGTATCGATTTGCAAAATGTGACAAGTGATTTTTTTTTTTTGTTATAACCAAAGATGTGGCAACGAAACACAAAAATCTAGATTTCCAAAATAAAACTGATTTTGGGAAGCACATTTTGCATGCAGGATGCATTCATTCTGAGGTGAGAGCTCATGCTGCTGGTGAAATGCAGGAAAGCAGTAAGAAGCTTAGCACATTCACAGGTCTGAAAAGAGTGAGAAGGTGAGGATAATGCATTGAAAACAGACAAATGGGGTTCCACGAGAAGAACTGGGTAAGGAAATGATGCCAGTGGGGAAAAGGGAGACACACAGGTAAATGTTATTCACACTTTACTACATATTTATTTTATTTCATTAACTGATGACCAAGTGTGTAAGTAAAGAACAGGACATCTGCTGTACATGTTTAATCAATATTTTTTTTGCAATTCTTTTGATAAAATAATAGAATAGCATTCCTGATCATGTAAGGGAGATTCTATTGAAAACAAGCTGGATGTGGCTAGGTAAAATTTCTCTAATGATTAGTACATTGTTTATGGATTATGTGTAGCTGTAAGAAGTATACCTAGTATGCTAAATCAAAGTAGCTGCACTTTCTATGGCTGTGTTTGCGCTGCAGGAAAAAGTAGCCCAAATCATCTACAACTCAGGTATCATTAGCCTCAAGCATAATTGTCTAACTCATACACAAATGGATAAAAATATTGGGACATGTTAAATTCCAGTGTTTCTTTTTTAACAGGTCTGGGCTACAAAACAATAATGACAAATGTCATAATATAGTTTTATATTGGGATAAATATTGCATTGCATTGGTTAGTTTGGTTTAAATTGTCATCTTGGCTTCCAAAAGGCCTCAGAGATGGTATTTACATAATTTCTCTCAACACTGATTATTTTTTCTAAATCCATGACTATGATTTTAAATGTTCTACCTTCTAAAATATTTTTCATGCCCTGACTAAATAATTTCCTATCACAACTAACCATCTACTTTCATCACATCACACTTAGGAAGAAGTCTCCCATTAAACTGTAAAGAAATATTGATGTTTACAAACTGTATGGACAAAAATATTGGGACACATCATGGCTACAGCACATAAGAGGTCCTGTTCATGCTGATTTGAGATAATTGAGAACATATTGAACAAACAGATGAATCAATATGGCATTTATAATAATATAAAACTATATGATGACATTTATTATTATTGTTTTGTTATCACAGATCCCTGTTAGAAAAGAAACACATGAATTCAACATGTCCCAATTCTTTGCCCATTTGTATATGAGTTAGACAATTATGCTATGTGGCTAACAATATGTTGTTGGGGTTTTTTTCATGACTGTGTCAATAGCACAAGTCACATAGAAGCTGATATTTTCAGTCGGTATCCAATCCATCTCCATATGTTGTATGTATGTCTGTCTGTATGTATGTCTTTTCCATTGTGTCATATCCAAATTATTTTAGGAATTTTGCATCATTTCAAAAAGAGGGAGTCACTTAAATGCTGTAAAAGTAGTTGAAAAGCAAAATGTACATGAATGCAGCAGTAAAACAAAAATAAAACACATAGGAACCATTTTACTGCACAATAAATGTTGATTTAAAAAAATGCATATTCAAGCTTAAACATGGGATTTCAAATATTAAGAATAAATCCACAAATTTTGCTTGTAGTAGAGTATTTTCACTACATGTGTGAGTAGAATGATTTTATATTTGTTATGAGTTAGAAGTGTTGCAAATGTTACACATCTAGATATGTAACAATTGGATGAAAGGTTCAGACTAAATTAAATAAGCAGACCTAAGAAAATAGCCATAGTCAAAATAATGGGCCCTTGAAAATATCTCAAACCACCAGACAGGTTTTTGGGCATTTAGTCCATAATGAAACCATCATGAGTCCCTTTAAGAATATGTATTAATTTGTGGAATCTGAGTCACTGTTCAGAACAACAAATTAAACCTTGTTTCTATTTATGTCTTCCTCCATATTATGCTACTCAGTCAGTTTCCAGAATAACACAAGGGGGTGGTGGGGTCTACTTGAGGGAGAAGAAGGTGAAAAGCTGAGACTCTCCCCACCCAGCTCCCTCTGAATGTACTGCTTCTCCCTCTCTTGTTGCCTGGCAACCTAACATCACAGTTCCCCTGCCTGTGATTGATCAGCGTCTCTGAGCTCGCTTACCCACAATACCTTGCTGTGGGGAAAAAAAAGAAAAAAAGCAAGCAGGCTTCCCCTTCCAATCTCTAACATGCTAGCAGATATGACTGTGGACACACAACTTACAACTGTGATTATGTAACAAAAGGGAGAGGTCAAACAACAACCTTGTGCTCCTGTAGTGAAAGTCAGCGTGCACCCTATACTGTGCATTGTTCAAAGATCAAAAAGAAGTCATTAGATGTATGTGTAGTCTCTAAAAAGCCCTTTTGTGCAAGCACCTGCTGCTCAGTCTGTTTGTTGTGTGGTTAGGCAGTGAGCCATGAGAAGAGTTCTATACATGAATAGACCAGCCAATCAGGTGGGATCACAGGAGCTTTCACCCCTGTCTCATCTGCCTCACCCATACAAGCCTCACTCTATTGTCGGCCAAGCAGTGCTCTCTCTGCAAAAAATTAAACTAGAAAGACCGGTGAAGTGCACATATATGAGGCTAACACACCTTTTCCTCTAACTGGAAAGCCACAGGTGTGAGTAAAAAAAAGGACCCCCTGAGTTGTGTGTTTTTTCTTTTGTTTTTTTTAATAGAAAACAAAAGATCAATATTGTTTTCTTGCTGACAGAGGGCAGATGTTCCCACCAAGTACGTGTTACAGATTGTCCTAAGACAGAAATACACGTAACCAACAAATTTACTGACGTCAGAAAAAAATGATTTCACGCCCACATAGTTGATTTCCGTGGTAAACAGGACAGAACCATTCGGTAACTTACTAACGCACGCCATCTGCTGGTAGAAATACATAATACATCGAGGACTGTGAGACATTTTTCTGAGTGGTCTGATTGCACACTAAGAAATGATAAGCCTTTTGTTCATTTTTGTGTGGCTAATACAAGTGCAAAAACCTCAAAATGGACATGGATGTTTAAAAAAACCTTTAATCACACTCTCATGGAAATGTACAGTTTTTTTCCCTAAATGAATGACACAAACAGGAAATATATTTGGCCCCCAGTTCTTGGCAGTATTGAGAGACAGTTAAAAGCAAGCCTGAACTTATCTGTAAACAGAAAAAGATTGCATTTATATTACACTGATCACATTACTGTAAATGATAAACACCGTGAAAAGGCAAAACATTCTCTTAACTAAGAAACACATGGATGTTTGGCACTTTTATGTCTTAAAGTTGTAACATTAAAGAAAGGCATTAAAAATACATTTCATTCCATTGAGATGCTACTGTCCTGAAACTTGAATGTGCATCTTTTTAGAAAAAAAAAATCCATCCAAGTGTTTCAAAAATTAAAGGTGAAGGATGGATACAGTGGCACTAAGAAACTGTTTGGCTGTAAAAGATCCATTCATGATACATTTCCGTGTTGCTATCAGTGTGAATGTTTTACCAGTGCCAGTATCATTTTACAGAGTTAAGCCTTGGAGTATTTTAGGTAAACTGAACACATGCTATACAGACAGGCATTTAAGAACAGTTAGCAGCAACAATGAGACAGCAGCACAGTGGAAATAGTGAAACAACACAAGCTTGTTGCCAGAACCTCAAAATCTTATGGATTTGTCATAGATGCCAGCGTCAACCAGAAAACATGCGGTAATGACCTAAGACTTTATAACAGCGCATAAATGATGCTATATATGCAGTTACAACAAAAACACGGTTTTATTTACCTTTATTGACACTGTATATTGTATATTCCCTCTTTCTGAACCTAAGACGTTCAGAGATGAACTGAACTAAAATTAGATCGACTCTTTGATCTTTCTGTGTCAACATCAGCCACAGCAAACCCACTCACTGTGACTTAATCTAACCCTTTGGAAGTGCACTTATCAAGAATAAATCAAACTCTGATGGTTGAAGGTCACAATTCTTGAAGAAAAATTTCCAAATGTTACCTCTCTGAAACACTGAAATCATCACATAACATGACTTTCTGAGCATGATGTGTCTGAGTTTTGATTGGCCGCCTCCTGCGCAGTATCTTCCTGCTTGTGCAGTCCTGGTTGATCCTTTAAAGGCTCCCTTATTTCCTCCACTGTCTGCTCTGCAGACCCAGACAAAGCCTCAGTCTGTGAGTCATGATTGTCTGGATTGTTCTGGAGGTCTGTTGGAAGCAGCTGTTCATCAGATGCGCCAGCAGGGGCAGTGTTACTCTCACGAGTGTCTGCATGTGAGCAAGTTTGGAGGGTCAGGGTCTCTGAGGGGTTTGGGAAATGGCAAGGGATGCTCTGCTGCTCTGTTTGGCAGCGGAGCTCTGTGTTCATGTCAGAGTGTAACGCAGTATCTACTGTGGGAAGAGTGGGGGTGATGGTGGCGTTTTCACTTAGAAAAGCAGAAGTTTCATTCACAGAGCTGTCTATTTGATAATGCTGCATGGGCTGACCACTGTGGAAGGGGTTACTGAGGCCCATGAGGGTATTATTAGAGTAGCTCAACACAGATGGAAGTGGAAGTGAGTAGGGCGGAGGATTTGTGCCATGCAATGAACAATCCCAGTCTTCTTCCTCCTCCTCTTCTTCTTCCTCTTCCTCATCATCTTCTTCATCCTCCTCATCCTCGTCTCCTTCCTCCGGGTCAATCGTCTCTAAGCTGTGTGTGCTGCAGTCCGACAGACCGCTGCAAACGCTGCTACCATCCTCATCGTCGTCCTCCTCATACGCTTCATCATCTTCATCGTCTTCCTCATCCTCCTCATCCTCGTCTTCTTCTTCTTCCTCCTCCTCTTCATCTAGATGGGGATCTGTATCTCCTGTGTTCTGGAGGTGCACGATGGGAATGTGTGCTGTGCTGCTCATCAGTGGAAACTGCAGGTTCGGCTGCTGCTGCTGGACCAAGGAGGAGTCGCCATGGTAACCGTTGCCATTGGTTACAAGCTGCTGCTCCGGCTGCTGCTGGTGCTGCTGTTGCTGCTGCTGCTCCTCACGGCTCTTCTCCAGCTCCAGCTTCATGATGGTGTGCAGGAAATGGGTACGAACCCGGACAGGGTTGAACTCCAGGCGGCCTGTGGTGTTGCTGCAGCCTTCTTTGGTACAACCACAGGGGAAGGACATGCGGTCCACCTGCAGATGGGGAAAACATTAAATGCACCAGATTAAAGTGGTGGTAATAATGTAAAATTCATCTGCATTCAAAGCTGGTCATGTTTGACGTGAAGCTCCGAACTGAGGACACTCATTTAATATGCAAAGCTGTACCTACACACACTAACAGCTGCTACATTTATACTTTACTTGAGCATTTCTCTTTAGTGGTGCTTTGACTTTTTTCACTTCATCACATTCAGATATACACAGCACTTTTCATTCCAACAACTTCAGGTACTTTTAAGATGAATGATTTTACACTATTGTGAACAGCAGTTGAATGAGAGTGAGCGGGTCCTAAGGGATCGTAAAAGCCCTCAAGCAGGGGCCAATGGGATGATGGTTTTTATTACCCTCGTCTGAACGAAAGGGCAATTACCTGTAAAGTTATATCACATTGGTATGATGTAACAAGAGTAACTTTTTGGCTTCAGATGTCTTGGTGTCTGAAGTATGTTATCCAGCGCACATTTCAGGTGTCAGTTATAAACAGCTCAGCTCTACCAAATAGTCATTTTCGAATCTAAATAACACATGTGATTTCATGCTTTAAATTGTTACACTCATCTAATGCCTCTGCAAATATCCAAAATTAGAAAAAAAATAAACAAAAAAAAAACAACTTTGTTCTTCTTTCCTCCCATTAATCATTTGACAAATCCTCAGATCTACAGATGTTCCTGTATATAAAACTGTGGGGAAAATACTCTAATGCACACCTCTGTTAGCATTTCCATATATATACTTTACATATACAGCTCTGAAAAGAATTCAGGGACCGCTGCAATTTCCTCTGAAATCAACATGTCTGCATGTATGACAGTCATTCCATTCCTCTGTCTGTTGAATTCCACCACAAGCACACCTTATTCTACTTAATAAACACCTGATCCATGTCTTATTTAAGAAGGAGAAGTATACAAACCACTACTATGGCCATCACTAACTTCTTGCAATAGCACTAGCTGGGTGGCAAAAATAACGGTATTAGTACCGCAAAAGTAATTGGAATAAAAAAAAAAAAAAAAACTATTGAAAACTACTCGGCTTCTGCTCTGACAATGTTCCCAAACTTTGAGGACTGGTTTTTCTATCAGGACAATGCTCCTTGCCTCAGCTAGGTCAATAAAGGTGTGGATGACCGACCACCAGATGAAGACCCTGTCATGGTCAACCCAATCTCCCGACCTGAACCCACTTTGAAAACTACTGGTATATAATCAAGAGAAAGATGGATGGTCAGAAGCCATCAAACATTGCCTAGCTTCTTGAATTTCTATGCCAGGAGCTGCATAAAGTCATCCAACATCACTGAACAATCAGGGTTATTCCACCAAATATTGAGTTCTGAACTTTCCCCAAGTTACCCCAAGTTAGTATTGTGTTGTTCAGAATTGTATATGAACTTACTTTCTTTGCATTATTTGAGGTCTGAAACACTGCTTCTTCTTGTTATTTTGACCATGTGTCATGTTCTGCAAATACATGCTCTAAATAAGATTTTTATTTGGAATTTGGGAGAAGTGAGCTGAAAAAGAGCTGAATACTTATGCCACTATGGTGTGTCTAATTATTTGTTTTATGGATTGCAGCTTTCTTTGTCAATTTTGTATTTACTTTTATTCTCTGTATTTATATTTTAGCTGTGTTAAAACTGTGACGTATACTATGACTGGCAGACAGCAAACCTAGCTTACCTATGGTGCCAATAAAATGGATTGCATGGCTCACTTTATAAAAACAAATTAATCCAAACTCAAGAATCAACACTAGGTAGATGGATAGACTGCAGAAATTATGACTGAGATCATATGACAGCTAAAATTAAACATCTGGAAAGCAGTGTCACATGGTGATAAGTGTGCTTACACGAGGCCTCTGAGGAATACTAAAGGGTAACATTAAACTTGACAGAAGTGTTACAGAAGTTGACAGAAGTCCTATCACACAGACAGACACAGACAACGCTTTAGGACAATAGATGGGCCTCACCACATTTCCATTTACCTGGCACTTAATGCCGGCCAGGCTGCACGCACAGGTCTCCGGGTCACAGATCCCCCTGCAGCGACACCCGCATTCCTCCCGGGACATGCGCAGTGCGCGCAGCTCGTGCTTTTCCTCCACATCAATGCGTCGAACTCCTGAGGCCCGGAGCAGCGCGCGGCGGCGCCTGGTGGTCAGAGGCTGCAGGAAGAAGTAATCATCCACCTCGGTGTTGTCCACGTCCAGGTCGTCCTCCGAGATGTCATCTAGCGTAAGCGTGTCCGCTTCCATGGATGACACGGTGCCGTTCTTGGTCAGCTGTGGGGCAGAACAAGTGAGTGACCTTAACCCTAAAAGACCTATTTATATGGTCCCTTTCAAATGAATTTTTGTCCTTAGTGATTTAGCACTATTTATTTCCAAATCAACCTCTGAAATTTGCATTTTTTTTGTTTCAAAACCATATTTTTGTTTGCCTTTTTTCCTTTGCTTGAATAATAAAGACAAAATTATATTCATACAAATGACAGTTTTTCCGCGTTCACTACGGAACCCTTGAAGGTCCAAAAAGACAAATTTCATGCTACTAGAGCTGAGAAACTGCATTTAACAAGAACTATTTCAGTGTATTGATAAGATTAGTGGTGGAAATGCTGTTTTACATTTCAGTAAATGCTTTTGGTGGCCACTGTTTTTTTAGGTGTATAATTTATAACAATATCATCTGCTACATTTTGCAACTTTTGGTCAAATTTAGGTATTTTTCTATATTTAATTTACTGACCGTAGCCTATAAAAGATCAGAATAAATTCAAAGGTTATATTAGAACTGA
>JAPTMW010000013.1:18166631-18195185 GCA_029822955.1 Ostorhinchus angustatus | reverse complement strand
CCGGTTTACAAAATACAGATGCAGAAGTTGACAGTAAATATAGCAGTACATTAATGCACATGATGACAGCCCAAAACTACACCATGGTCAGTCGAGGAGATTCAGTCTTCGGTGGCCGATGTAAATATTCAGACGAGACAACACACATTGAGCGAGTTTATCAGCAACTCCCTGAGCAGACAACACAGAAGTAACGCACCACCCCACTATGATGTCCAGGTACTGTAAAGTCAGTACGATCCTGTAATGGAAACACTCTCCAGGAATACTGAGTCAAGTCGAGGCGAGTCGAGCTGGTCCCACGTAGTGGAAATGCGGAATTACTGTCTGTAAATATTCAACAAAGTCAACTATGAGATACCAAATTATTGGTGACTGGCTGTGGTGGGTGACACCTACTGGCTCAGCCTCATACAAATGCTAGGCTTTGGAATAACCATTCATCCATTCTTATTTGGTATTTCAGAAGCCAAACCACCATTTGCACTTGGAGAACTGTGATGCTTTTATATGTTTATGGTGCTTCTCTCTCTTCACTCACAAGTTTACTTAATAAATAGACTTGCTGCAACATCCATCCATCTGCACTGCACTTTGAAAACTCTGTATTGTGTAGTAATAGTGTTCACTACTGCAATGATAGTATGACTTATAATAAATAACTTACAAATAATAAACAAAAGCAAAGTATGCACATGTAATCAATTTCACATCTGTAGCCAACTAGTTCAACAGTGCATTTTTATATCCCCTAACGCAAGTTTCAGGGATATTATGTTTTTGGTCTGACCCCCGCTGCAGGCTCCTCCACCAGATATCCTACGTATTAACACGATAACTTGAAAAATATTGGGTTTAGAAATTCAAAATTTTCCACATCAATCAATATCATGGAGAGGAAGAACTTATGCGATTTTGGATGATTTACCATTTCTAGATTGGCCACTAGGGGCCGCTCAAAATTTTAAAATAGCTAAATACTCTTGTTCATATCTCTGGAACTATTTGTCCAAATTACCTCAAACACAGTGCAAATGAAAGGTCATGACCTGGGAATGCCTCATGTCATGACATCATAGCTGTCTGGTTAAGGATTGGGGGCATTTGGGGATATACCCCTAGCCGTCGCTTCCTATGGCTAGTTTTGTCTAGTTTTGACTAACAAAAATCAAAAACAAATGAACATTTTAAGTTTTACGAGTGACAATGACAATTCCAATGAGTTTTGCTTTGGTCTCTGTTTGTATACAAGGAACTTCTAAACCTGAGAGGAGAGCTTATCCTTCACTCAGCAGATACAAACCTTTTCCTATTAATTTAGTACACTGCTTATGTTCATGATTCTGTCCTCGCATGCCTTTAAGCCTTGTTCTCCTCTCCTTTTCTTTTTTTGTCTTTTTCTTCTCCTCTCAGTCTTGTCCTGGCTCTCTTGTTTATCGCTGTTTCCCATATGCGCACACACTCATGCACACACCCCTTTGCCTTTTCTCCTCTCGCCCCCGAGGTGTGCGAGGTTGTGGGAACATGTGAAAGCCGTCACACAGGGAGAGGCTCATGTGTTCCTCATTTGAAGCCATTTGCCCAAAGCATGCTGTCAGCCTCCATATGGATATATGTGTATGCATGTGTCAGTGTGTGCACTTGTGTTTGTTTACGTGTCAATGACCAGGAGTGGTTGAGGGGAACGTCTGTGTCGGCACATTGCTTGCACTGAAGGAAAGATCTATTTTTGTGTGTACATTCATGTGTGGGCAAGACTGTGTGGTATGCTGTTGTGTTCAAATTCAGCCTTTCTGGTCCCTGCACTGTGGTCACGTTTTTATTTGGATTTGCTGACCCTGCATGCTTGCCTGTGAGAGATTTTTTTTATTTATTTATGTTTTTTTTGTTTGTTTGTTTGTTTGTTTAACAAAGAATCATCATGTCATTTGGAAAGTCCCTTACAATGAGGTAATTTTAGATGGTAGAATGAAGCCTTGAAAGAAGTGTTGCGACTGGGAAAGTTGTGAACTTAAATTTGTGATGAACTTCTGACATAGAACAGTGAACAGACTCAAATCAGAATAATGATGTGTGTAAATGTAATTAGCTGTTAGTTAGGTAGGTTTCCATCCAAATGTATAGCAAATTTTATCCAAATTCTTCAAACACTGGCACAAGATAATGCTAGTTTCTGCACATTTTCTTAATTGCTGTTATATGAGTATTTCTTTTTCTGTATTGTCATCAAAATGGTTTAAAACTTTGCCTGTCGGGTGTAGTATTTAATACACTAACATCACATGGGTGGTGGATTGAACTGAGGTATTATGTCAAAGAGAAAAATCACTGATCTGAATCATATAACATTGTCTCAAACTCTTTCACTTGCTTCTTTAAGTATACCACAATGTGTAAATTGATTTGTCTAACATCTGTCTCTGCATCTCTTAATACATGTGGTGTTTCATTACTGTTTCCCATCTTGGCCATGTATAATTCTTTCTTGGAGTAGATCCATGGACATTCCAGTCTTCTTACTGATGCATGCAGATATGCATGAATATTTGCTAAATCTGCTGTTTGTCTGTTTTATGCTATGTAAATCATAAGCTGACCATAAGCAAATTTAAAAGTAATGTATGATTACATTACTGTGTGTCTATTAGTGGTACTAAATACTAAATAAGTCTACTAAAATAATTCAGTAGTTATGGAATGTTTGTTGGTTTTGTTTCTATATTGTCTAAGCCCAAAGAGCAGAATATGTTCGGTACAAAACATAGATGTAAGATAGGGCTGCACAATATTAGAAAAACTGACATTGCGATTTTTAAAAATCCTGCAGTATATATTGCGATATGAAAAACTACTCAGGAGTATACAGTATAAGAGCTGTGTGGTGCTGGCGTAAATGGTCAAACTAATTAGTTGTGTTTCCTCTGGTTGTGTCGACATGTGGAAGGCACTGTCAACACAGAACACCTGTTACAGTTTCATCCTTCTGGTAGCTGAAATAATACCAGATAAATGACATTGCTTTTCTTTTTGGCGCCAAGTCTTCATTTATGATGATTTTCTCTTGTTCATTGCTTGGATCGCTGTGTGCAGTGTGTGTCAGGTACCCAGGTTGAAATTAGATAAGAACACATTAAGTTAATTTGCCTCCTACATTGCAGGACCTGCAATGTGACTATTGCACACACGTACATCGTGATGTTGATGCTCAAACGATACATTGTGCAGCTCTAATGTAAGAAACTGTACCATCAGCCTACACCTTTTCAGTCTAAATGTGTAGATTGTGAAAATATTACAAAAATTCTCAGACATGAAATAGGTCTTACATTTCATTCATAATTCTTCAGATTTGCTGGTTGAAACCTGCAGTAACCTTAACATTAGCTTTTTAAATTGTATATTGCAACTGGCCAACTTATTTAAAAGCAATATCAATTTCTTAATCAATAATGAAAGTAATCCCAGGTTGCAGTCCCAATGAGAAGCAACAGATTGACAATATTTGGATATGACAGCACCCTCCAATACTGCATCTATGTTTGAACTCCAGACTGCAGTAGGTATATGAATAGCAGCAAGTGGCAGGTTGGCGCAGCAGGCCTTGTTCCTGAGTGATGCCAACCTCCTCTGGCCTTCCTCCATCACCCACTGATGCCCAATCTGCTCCTCTCATCCACAACCCGTAAAAGGCCTGATGCAGATTAGCCCTCGTCATCATTAGCCATGCCTGACATCGATAAATGGCTGTGCCTTTTTGTTTTGCAGGGCTTTCTGGGTCTCAGAGTCAGACTGGTCTCTGTTTTGGGTCAGTGACAGTGCTTTTAGCTCAGTCAGTCATGATGAAAGCTTTGCTTTTTCATTTTAAAGTGATGATAGATCTAGATTTAGGAGTGGTCTCTTTTTTTTTCAATTTTTTTTGTTTTATTAAGTTAGAGGCATTATGTTTTCTCCTATTTCTTTCTGTCTGCATGATTACAAAAATCTCCAGCACAGATTTTTTGTGAAATATACTGAGGTGTAGGGCATGGGCCTGAGAAATGTATTTATTTTTTTCCTTCACTTTTTCTAACATTTCAGTGTGAGGTGTAATGAAACAATTGAGTACTTGATGACTACTAAATTATTTAGATAATCTGAGCCTATATCTATTATATTAAATGTGAATATTTTCTGGTTTCTTTTGTCCTCTGTGACAGGAAACAATTATTTAAGGATGCGACATTGGGGTTTGGGAAAAAGAGAACCGAATAATTGAAAATACAATGAACAGATTAATTAGCACTGAAAATAATCATTATTTGCATCCTGAAATGTAACTATTTAATTAATTTTCTAAGCATTGTCATTATTACATTTGATTAGTTTCCATTTGAACTAAGTCTGTACAGTAATTTAGAATGTTTTGCAATGCCAAAAGGATGGGTTGATTTTCAACAGAAAGATGTCCTTGGTTGACAACGTGGACACACGTGTGTAGTCAGCTTTTATATTTTTTTTTGAGAAAAGTTTATTCAATTTAAACGTATCTAGTATTTTTAACTAAAAACTTCAGACATACAATACAAAGTACAATCACTTGATCAGAGGTAGAGTACAGTCATAGATGGCCATGGGTTTCAGCACTCAGACACTTTAATGCACAGATTTCAAATGTGAATTCAAACAGCTGTAATGTAACAATGACTGTCTTGTGGATCGCATCAATTGCTTCAGTTGTAGATCAGCAAGGAGACTGTGTTTTTGTTTGTTTTTTGTGTGTCTACTGCATTTATTGCATTTGGATTAAATGACAATTTGCTGAATAGACCTAAAGAGATGCCACTTTGTGGACTTTGCTTATAAACAAAAAACTGTGAAATGAGATTCTGAGCAGGAGCTCATATTTGAGAGATGATGCTCAGTTGGGCTTTTGCACACACACACGCACAAACACACACAATGTTCACTGAGCCCTTGAGGCTTCAGGAAAGTGAATTTCCACAATCATATCAAGGGGAGGAGGAAGTGACAGGGTGGGGGGGTGGGGGGGCACTGACTCCTTGACATCTCAGAGAAAGTGACATTACCAAGTTGGTTGCATAACAGCAGGACTATTCAGTTTTCTGGCACAGTACTTCTGGCCAGAGGGGCTATTTTACATTTTGGACTCCAGCTAATGGCGCTCACTCTGTTCAACTAAGCCAGCTGATGGCAACTCAGAGCAGGTGATCATCCCCCTGAACACAGGCAAAATTAGAGACAAGAGAGTTATTTATCACCCTATGTAGGCAGTTCATGGATTTTTGCTAATTCTGTTTACCGTAGATCCACCTAATGCCTCATAAAGCCAGGCAGTTTTAAATAAACTCCTTATGGCCCTACTGTCAACTGTATGTAGCTTATGAGACAAAATAGCCCAAAAGGAACTATGTACAAATATGCTTCAGGTCATGAAATTAGCTGAAGACTGGATTTATAAATGTACCTTTTGGCTACAGGTTTTTTGTCTTGTTTTTTTTTTTTACTTTCTTTTCATACTTCACTTTCAGTTTTCTTTTGTAGCTTCTCTTTGTACAAATTCTTGTCCATAAATCTATGGAACCTGCTGAACAGGTGAAAATGTTTATAACTCTAGAAGTTTAAAACACTTTAGATGTAGTGTCAGGCCCTGAAAATCTACAAATCTCACTTTTTATTGGTAAACCAAATATTTCTTACATAAATAGAATGCCTTTCCTTCACATGTCTCTGAGTCTGTTTGTACTTTTACGTGATGTGAACACAAGAGGACAGCCAAGACACATCGCTGTTCACACCTGTTTCAAAGTAATCACTTGTGTTTAGATTTTGTTACTGCCCTTGTCACTCCTGCTGGAACATTCACGGGCCCTTTGCACTGTTATTACATTAGGCAGACAAGCAGCAGTGTAGTTTCAGATGGATTTCAATGGTTTTAAGATCTAATCTATACTATAACTATCGGATAAATATACTGACTATTCAAACTTCTGAGACTGTACATTAGTGCTTTTGATTTTTTTTTGAGCATTTGGTGCTAAACTTGTCACAAATATTAGATAATCTTTCAATCTACAAATTTCAATTGTTTTATGTAATCATAATGAACAGCTGGATGTCAGAAATTTTGTAGTTCATTACTATTCTTACATCCCATTTGATCAATTAGTCTTTCATTGACGCCACCAGTTTCATCTTGCAATAATGTCATCTTTCAAACCCAAAAATGGGAGCCATTCTTTTCAATGGTGCCTCTGGGTCTCTTGGTGCTCAGACTGTACACTGTGGTCATGTTACAAACTTTAACTCTTTTTGGGTCGTTGAGATATTTTTGAATATGTAAAACCTCCATGTTTTAAAAAGTGATAGTAAATAATTTCTGCCTTTTTTTTTTTTTTTGCATTTTTAGGTGTCCTGTCAGCAGTTTTATAGACCTGCCCTTTATCACTGTGGCTGAGAGAAAAGGCTTTATGGAGAAAATACTATTTAGGTCCAGTGGCCCCTCTGGGGTGGACGGGGGTGTATAGATATACCGGGAATTCTTTCTGTCCTTCTCTCGCTTAACCCGATTGTTTTTAAATTGGACACACATGTTCTTTACCTCTAGTTTACAGTTTAATGGCTGAAGTTCAATTTTAGGATTTTTTAAAAATATGTTTTTTAAGATTTCACCTTAGACAATTTGTCCAACAAATTTCTTGGACATTATTCGCCCCATTCTTTTCAATTTCACACACATGTTCTTTATATTCTCTCAATTTTTGCCTTTTTTTTTTTTGGTTTAAAAATTTTTTTAAAGTTTTTAAAAAGACACAAAGTTAGGACTCAGAATTTATCCCTGGGTAGGCAGGATATCAGTGAGCAGGAGGTGCAAAGTAGTGTGCAATCAGGTGGGGGTATTAGTAAGCTCCACTTACTTTTTCACTTCATCCATCCATCCATTTTCTTCCGCTTACCCAGGGCTGGGTCGCAGAGGCAACAGTCTAACACAGACGGTCTACTCTACTTTTTTACTTGTTTCAGTTAAAAATGCATCTTTGTGGTTTTTTGCTTTTGTATTTAGTCCTTTCATTTTCTGAGCCTATTGAATATTACAGGTCTTGCAAACAAATGTTAAGAGGGACTAAAGGCACCTAGTATAACCTGAGAAGTTTCATCCATCTTGCAAGCTTATTTACAAGCCATACTGCATGATAAGGATCTTACAATGTCACATTTGTTTTATCTAGACAATTACAGTAACACACATAAATAATAGGCTGTGTAAAACACACATAGAAGTTTCCTCCTGGAGGATTCTGTTGGGTGTCTGTGAATTGGCGTAAGAGTCTGGTTTGACCAGCTCTAAATGTAAAGTGTCAAGATAACTTTGATATGATGTGGCACTATACAAATGAAATTTGATTGGTTGATTGAAATACCATTTTGAAAGCATAACTAAAGACATCAGTCTGCACAGGTACAACTGAGTATAATGTGACATCATATACTTTAGTCATCCTTGCAGTGCGTACAGGCCATCCAGCTGCAGCCTCTCGCTCATGCGTGCCCCATCTGTGTATATTTTTCTCTGTGTGTTCTTTTAAATTATCTAACATTTGTGGGTGTGCTTAGTGTGTCTTAGGGGATGGGGACCTTCACACAGTTGTCAGTTTAGAACTCAGAAACAGAGCAAACCAACAACCAGCAAATGAGGGATATATAAATATTGATCACCTAGCAGAACAGGATTATAGAGTAATATAGTCCATCAAGCTCGGTTAAGCCCAGCTTGATGTTAACCTTGTGGCTGACATAATGCAGGTTTCACACAAATGGAAGATTAGGGTCAGTTATGTTAGAGGAAAAATCTTCTACATGGGAATACTGATGCCGGTTATGGTGTCATCCTCTTACTTGGCATCAAGCATATTGTGTCCTCTTGATGAAGCCGATTACAGAAGCCTCCACCTTATTTTAGATAAATGTGAATTAAAGCTAAAATGGGTCACATTTTCGACATCTAATATCTGAAAAAAACTAGGCATGTGTTTATCTTGTCGACTTGAGTTCTGACATTCTATCAAATGTTTCCAATAGTCTTCAAAGTCAGAGAAATACAATATTTTAGTCATTGGGTCATGTTCACTTTATTAACAATAAGTTTTTTTTAATAGTAAGATAAACCATGTACAATTGGTTGTTTAACAGTGCCATGGAATTAGAAGGTGACCCATTGTTAAAGACTGTTATGGTAACATAGTTTGAAACAGGAAAAGCGCATTTCTAATGATATAACACTCCACCCCCAACTGGGAAAATTGTATATTATCAGAGTTTAAACATCTGACCTGAAGAGAAATGAATAAAACTTGCGCAAGATAGATTTTTATTAGCAATGGTGATGAAAGCAACACCCATGATCTTATGCTACCTAACACTTTGATCTACTTTTCCCTCTTTTTGCAATGACATAGGATAAACTAGGCTTACACTGTCGGAAGCAACCGCTACTGTAACTGAACGTTCCCTATCCTTAATGATGTCATGACGTGAGGTATCCCCAGGTCATGGCCTTTCACTTGCACTTGATTTGAAGTAATTCAGACAAATAGTTCCAGACATATGAACAAAAGAGTGTTTAGTGATTTTAAACTTTTGAGCAGCCCATTGTGGGCGATCTAGAGAGGGTAAATAGTCCAAAATCAAATCAGGTCTTCCTCTCCATGATATTCATTGATATGGAAAACATGGAATTTGTAAATCGAATATCTTTCTTGAACCAGATAGCTATGATGTCATGGCGTGGGGCATCCCCAGGTCATGACCTTTTATTTGCACTTGATTTGAAGTCAATCAGACAAATAGTCCCAGAGATATGAACAAAAGTGTGTTTAGTGATTTTAAAGTTTTGAGCGGCCCCTTTTGGGCAATCTAGAAATGGTAAATCATCCAAAATCGAATCAGTTCTTCCTCTCCATGATATTCATTAATATGGAAAATATGGAATTTCTAAACCAAATATTTTTCCAAGTTATCGTGTTAACATGAAGGATAACAGGAGGTCATCAGACCAAAAACATAATATCCCTGGAACTCCGTTCAGGGATATAAATATCTTTCTATTCTTTTTCAACTTAAGTTCCCAAGTACAACAAGCATGTGTCACATTGAATGCACACCAGTGTTATATAAAACAAGAATAATGGTGTCAAGACAAAAGCAAAGGGAGACCGTCCTCTTGAGTTATCTACAACAGATACTTCTAAGAGAGGAGGAAAGGAATAATATAATAAATAAATATGTCTATTAAGAAGGAAGATTAGGGCCAGACACAAGATGAAAGAAAAAGATCTAGAGACAAGAAGTTGTAATGATACCAGAATAAAAGTGTAATTTAATTAGGCTTAACCAGAAAGGGAAGTATCAATGGACAGTTGTATTAAAATAAGGGATGAAAGGCATCCCCTTAAATTATACTTAAGTGTAGGTTTTACAAATAATAAAATACTCAAGTATTTCAGGATTAAGTATAATTATAAAGATATTCACAGATTTTAAAAAAATTGAAAATAAATAAATAGTGTGCTCAGGTGATATTTCTGACATGTTTATGTATTTATTTATTTTTTCTCCTAACAATTTGGCTCCATCATATCCGGTATGGAACTAATCCTCTTTCTTAGTGTATTCTCTTGGGCGTGAGGTGTTATTCTAAGTGGCATATTAAATAAAATGCATTTTTAATTGTATTTTTCCTTCATGCAATCATGTTTTCTTCTTCAAATAATAAATACTTTGGTGATTTTTGGGTTTGTTTATTGCTCTGACTGTTGGTCATATGTCGTTATGTTCATGTGATTTTTGTCAGTCACTTACCAAAACTGCAAAAGTTAAGATCAAAGTTGAACCATAGTGTTTTAAGCTTTATATTGGGTTTGATGTTCTTGCTTTCGAAATGCTCAGAGGACCATTTTATCCTTCACTTCAAGTGGAAAGATGGAAATCTTCAAGCTGAAGTTCTGTCTGTGTATGTGTTGTTCCTATTGAAGTCTGTTGCCATCAAAAAGATGGGGCTTTTCTTTTCTTTTCTTTTCTTTTCTTTTCTTTTCTTTTCTTTTCTTTTCTTTTCTTTTCTTTTCTTTTCTTTTCTTGTCCACAAGAGACTCAGCTGTCCATCTCTGCTTCTTTTACTTTCTCATACCTTTTTCTCTTTAACCTTGAGTCCTCTGTAATTCACATGGGAATCTACCCATAATCCACTGCAAGGAAATTGCCCCATAATGAATACAGAGCTTCTAAATTGGAGTAGAGCCACAGGCAGGAACCAGACCGGCTGCTGAAATATTCACAAAGCTTTATTAACACTGTTATTCCTGGCAGATGCACTGTGCGTCCTAACAGTTGGTGATAATCATGCTGGTTCACTGGGTTGTACAGTTTAAAGCAAATCATTAGCTGTCAGGACAGTTGATGCACTCTTCTGTCTTCTCTCAGTTTATATAAGTTTGCTTTATAGGCATTACAGAAAGGAAATCTATGCTGTAATGAATGCAGGTGGTGTTATACAGAAATGACATGTAATCAGTGAGAAGAGAGAAGAGACTTTACCTTACATGTATCAGCTATTTTGCAATGCAGGCTGCATCTACTTATATTTTTTTGCAGATTTTAATTATGTCACCAATTCAACTGATTGGATTATTAAAGATTAACATAATATAAATAGATTTGTAACAAAGACAGGGCTGCACAGTTTGATGAAAAATTCACATTATGTCTACATGCTTATCAAGGAAAATGGACAGATTACTGATCATTTTGAGTTACAGGTATATAAAAAAAATGCAAATAAATTTTAATAACATATCTACTTTCACTGGATCCAGAATATTCTGGTACCTAATATGGACCTTTAATTTCTGGATTTGAATAAACTCATTGTGGAATTGATTCTAGGTTTGATTAATATTTTAATTAATGTTTTTCAGTGATTTTCCTTCAAAATCAGTGATGATAATACGTACACCCTTTGGCCACTAATACCTAAGAACTAAGTTCTGCCAATACCAGTAGTTTTTAAGATATCCAACAGGTGGTGTTTCATCAGCCTTTCTTTAATTCAAGCCATATGATTCAAATTTATGGTGATGTGTTTTTAAGTGGCTATTCATAGAGACGTACTGAGTTAGCTGGTGAGAGCAATCATCTGGTTTTCCAGTCTCAGGTAAATATAGTTCTGTGCATGCTGGTTCACATGTCTGCAGTAACATAGACAGGAACAGACACACACTAATGTCATTGCCTGAAAGTAAAATGACCAGCACACACAATAATCACTAGGCAGCTGAATCTATCAATGCATATTTACTGTTGCTAGAGTTTATGCAGCAATAACATACAGTATATAAGGGCACGCTGACGAATGCATTTATTCAATGAAACTTTTTGGCTTTGGCTTTGTCCTTGGCCCATGTCCTAACTTCCACCAAGTTTCATAATAAAATCAGGACAGTAGTTTTGGCATAATCCTGCTGACACCCATAGTGATCTCTGTTCTCCTTGACAGGTAATAATGTGGAATACAGTACAATTCATTTTCAGCATTTTGGAGTGCACTTGGGAAGTGAGAGGAGATCCTGTAACATGGTGCAGTTCAGGAGAGAATATTATGGTTATTTAATAGTCAGTGTTTTATTATGAAAGAAGAGTTATCAAATAAGGTGTCATTTGCCCTTAAGAAAGAAAGAAAGAAGTTGAAATCAGTAAGTTTGACTTTTTAAGCATAAAAAATTTGAATATATTGACTGTTTTTTTTCATAAGGATAGATTAGTTTTAATGAGGCTGTGGATGGCAAAAACCAATACAGTAAATGCAAACCATCATTATGAATTTGGGTTCAGGCAATCTGCTTTGGAGCACCTTCTAATGCACAAAATATAACAGAAAAAACAAGATGTCATTGATGAAATCTCTACACTTTAAACATATTTAAAGCCAGGTTAAAGTGATCAAAATAAGATATATAGAAATGAAGAATAATAACAAAGGTTAAAAAATACCCGCAGAGCATTTAGAAGTTGATTTACTAAGGGAATGAATGATTTTTAGAAGCATGTCCATGGTTCAGTCTGGGTGAAAAAGTCAAATTAGTTCTTAGTATTTACACTCTACAGTAGTGGATGGAAATGGACATAAATCTGCATTTTATTTTGGCAGTTTCTTGTAAAAGAAAAAAAAAAAGATGTGCATTTGGATACAAATCAGGCTCTGGAAAGGAGTGAGTACTCTGTAACCCGAAAGACTTTTAGAGAGAACAAATTATTTTAAACTGTACTCCAGTATTACTGAGTTTGAGTAATAAATTTATACCGAATGTCTTTGAGGCTTACTAAAATATTGATAAAAGTAGGTGTCGTGTAACCTGGTGTGGTTTTGGAGTTATTTAATAGTCAAATTTTACAATTATTTCAACAGTTATTTAACTTTTTTAGACTTTCAAAATCAGGAATCAACCAAGAAAACAGCAATGAGGAGGTTCTCAATTAAAGATGAGTAAAACAATGCTGATAAAAGAAACAATCTGTTTTTGGTTTGTTTGCTTGCAACATCCTGTGGTTTGGTTCCTGAAACAACATAGTTTGATGGTGACCAAAATTAGATCTTGTTTTGGTTAGATGTCATTACACAAAATATCTCGAGTCTTATGCTTCCAGTCACTGTGGGCATTTTCTGCAGTAAGCATTTCTCTACTTCTGTCTTCCCTGTAAAACCATTTATTTCGGAACCATTCCCTAAAAATTGAGCAGCGAAATATGGGAAGATTAATTAACCTTTTTTTTTTTCATTTTTTAATGCTCAGTTGTTTTTTCATCTTGATGTGTATTTGCAGTTTTTTTTTACATTTCTAATCTTTATCAGTATTCATCAGGGGTCCTGAGGTTTTTTCTTAGGTTACGTCACTTTACGGTGTATTTCTGTGTCAAGAGTAAAGGACTACACTACTGCTGAACTGGGTCGTGGGTAACACGTTGCTATGGCAACTGCTATTTGCCGGCCCTGGGGCCAAGAACTGCTTTTCTCTTACACTTTCTCTTTCGCTCTGTCTTCCTCTGTTCTTCCTTGCTCACTCTGCTGCTCTTCACCTTCATCTCTGTTTTTTTCTTCTTCCCTTTGTTGTTCGGCTCACTTTCTATCGATCTCTTGCTCTGTCTTCCGTTCTGTTCACCTCTGCATTTTGCTTTTTCTGTTAATGCTTTTCCCTTTTCATTTTTTCTTCACCTCTCATCTCCTGGCTTTCTTCTGAGGAGAAATAAAAACGGAACAGGCATCTGTAATCAGTCTTTACTTGTCTGTCACTCAGGGTTGTAATTTGAAATCCTAATTTAAGCGGGAGTATGCTGTATATTATTATTCTGCAGGCCAGTGCATCCTTAACACCCAATCATACAGCCCCTTTGGAAGAATGAGCTTTAACTGCGGGGGATGTTAATCCTTAATTGCGGCTCTTGCTTGGTGAATTATTTGCTTAACAAAATTAACCCACATTTCCCAAGCTTTCATTTTTACATGTTAACAGGCTTGTAGCTAGCTTCCTTGATAGACAATCTCCAAAATGTAGGGCTACAACGAGTGATTAATTTGTCAATAATATTTTTGATGACATCAAATAGTTTGTTATAGAAAATATTAGAAAAAATGTCAATCAGTGTTCCCCAAAGCCTAAACTTAAGTCCTCAATTGTCTTTCTTGTCTCACTATTCAAATTCATTGCTGCCTGTAAAGTTGGGCAAATTTTTTTTACCTCTCTCTTGAAATGATTGACAATATGATGTATTCTTGATAGATAAAGTGTAACTGGGACTTACTATACAGTATTGCACCAGATTAGAGGTTATTAGTGATGTGTATAAATAGCAATAAAAAGAGGAATGTATTTGAGTAGAAAATTATTTCACCTTTATGGACAACAGTGTATATTTAGTTCACTGTCATAGAAGAGCAAAATAACCCACAGACTATTCAAAAAGAACTTTTCTTTTTTTTTAAAAAAAAATGGTCAAAATAGTTTGTGATTAGTGTAATAACTGGCAAATTGTTCCCACAAACTGATGTTTCATCCTCGGTGTGAAGTTGCTGAGATGATCTATGATCCAGCACTGAAACAGGAGTGTATTGTCTCAGTGATCAGCTCCAGCTGTAAGTGCAGGTATATTTCAAATAGGGGGGAATAGAAGAAGACAAGCAGGGCAGAGGCTGAATGTGAGGTAGCGAGATGCAGTGAAGTATAAAATGAGAGCGATGGGTCGACCTCAGTATGTCACCTAAATTCTACTCTAATGAATAGTCCATTGATTTCCATTAAGGCTGGCTGCAGCTGACCACTCGTCCTGTCTGTTTCCCATTAGCGCACTTTTAAACTGAGTTTGACAAACAGTCATAGCCACAGGCGGACCGGATGAGGGGCCCAGTCAGTGTTTAAAAGGAACTAGTGAATTCATGCGTGAAGCTGCATGGGGGCAGAGATGAGAGGGTTAACAGCAGAAAAAATACAAGCCTGAAGCACTGAGCAGTCTCGGAATTGGTGTCACATAAAACTTTAGTTGATTAATTTTGGGCTTGATGATAATGATGATTACACTGCAATTGTCATAATTGTGACATATATTTTGCCTTTGTTTACACTGTCAGCTAAAACAATATTGCTTTATTAATATGTAATGCTGTGAAGGTGTGAAGGCATATGCTTATTTTTACAATATTAAATCAAAATAAAGAAGATAAACAAATTGTCAAAATAAGGAAAATGAAGAAAATTCACAAAGGGTACAAGTGTTTTTTTTTGTTTTTTTTTTGCCTTATTGTACATTGCTGTCATCATTTTTATTCCTGTATCTTTTACATCATATCTATATTTCCCTTTTATTTCATGTGCCTTTTGTGTGTTTTTGTGACTTGCATTGCTTGCAAGTTTTTTGTGAATTTTTCATTTTTTTTTCTCTTTAAGTCTTTTATGTCTG
Organism: Ostorhinchus angustatus; assembly: GCA_029822955.1. NCBI lineage: Eukaryota > Metazoa > Chordata > Actinopteri > Kurtiformes > Apogonidae > Ostorhinchus > Ostorhinchus angustatus. Next base: position 18,180,188 of record JAPTMW010000013.1, on the reverse strand, counting down.
GTTGTCTGGTTTCTTTGGACCAAAAGTCAGAACCAAAAATCAGCCTTTAAATACATTTAAACTTATTATTAAAATTTTCAGGGCAGTATGTAATGTTTCCTAGACTTAAGTACTGATATTACTGTGGTCATCACATAACAATTTTCTATATGATTTTGCAAGAATATTTTAAGGAAGGAAGAAAACACAAATTTTACACGAGAAAATATATTTAAATGTTAAATGGTGGGGAAAGCCCAGTTGACGATTTCAGAAAATAAGAAAACCTATACTACTCCAACCTATGATAAATTAGTTCATGGCACAGATTTGCCCCTTAAAACAAACTGGAACACTATCAAACTAAGTTACCTGTTGAAGCTGACCTTTTTTCTAGAGGAGTGTTTTCTAAATACCCTCCTGGTCACCATTTATCGACCTGACACTCCATCATAGGCCCTTTGAGGCCTGGCCTAGTCCTTGGTTCCAGATCTTTGAGGCATTCAGGCTTATCAGCTCCACCTCTCTATCAGCCTGCTCCCTTTATTAACATTAATAGGATTTGGATCTATTATGCAACGATCCCCCGCACTGTTACGCAACGCAGACTTCATCAGCAGCACACTTTAGAGAGGAGCAGTATCTTACCTTTGTGTCTTGGGTTTCTTATTTGATTGCAGCTTTCAATGTGTCAAGTGGACCACACATGGAGCTATGTTGTGATGGAAAATAAGGAAAATTAAGACGGCTTGATTTTGATCTTTCACAATGTATTTTTTTTATGTAATTGATTTTTTCCAGCCAATAGAGGAGCATGTAAAGTGTCAAGTGAATTTAAAATCCATTTAGTTTGAGTAAGCTGGCGTTTTTCTACTGGCAGTGAGGCTATCGATGATTGTTTTCCCCTCAGGGTGCTGAAATCAATCTGCTCTTTTAACTCATCGATACTGGCTGTCCACAGGCTGTAACACTACCTGCTCTGCAAAGTCAGTCGGTAAAGTCTGGAAGTATGTCTAAATAAGTTAAAATGATGTACTTGTTGGGTATTTTTGATTATTTTTCCCTGTTTTGACAAAGGAAAGTGTGCAAACTGAATGTGTGCAGTTTAATTGCCTTGTGTGGAAGAATATCACCTCATGTCATCTACTGTTACAGGCTCTTGATTGAACTTGTGCATAATAAAAGCTGTCAGAGGGTCTTAGCTACTGCTTGTGTGGATGTTCTCAAAGGATCACCTGTCATATACACTATATATCATAAAGCACCGTGACGGGCACTAAGTGTATGTTATTTGCTAATACTCAGTATCACTTTAGAAGTGTGCTGTTAGATCAAATCATTTCACGTCCACAGTGCTGCACACACAGGTCTGAAAGCCAAGTAAAAATGAGTATTTCAATTGAGCAAACTTGATAAAAAAAAAATAAAAAATAAAAAGATGCTTTAGAGTTGCCAATTGGAACAGGTTGTCATGGAAACAGCAAAGTGGCACAGAAGATAGTTCATTCGTCTTTTTTTTTTTATTGCAGAGTAACTTCCTGCTTTGCTGGAGGAGCTATTTTTAAACAGCCGTTATATAAGATGTGACTCTTGTGCTCAATACAATGTGTTATTTTCCCTTGTTTTCATTCCCCTTTATTCTCTGACATGAGCAGGATGCACTGTATACATACATGTCTAAATATGTGTGTAAATGTGTATTTTTTCTGAGTTTCATATAGCATGAAGCTTTATACGTGGGCACAGTTAATGTAAAAAAAAATTACAAATTTTATCATCATCTCTGTGGAAACTGCTCTAGTGCTCTAGTTCATTATCATTTGGAAGTGATTAAAAAAAGAGCACAAAATTTTTAAATACATGGTATCTGTGCAGGCAAATTTTAGCCGCGTTTTAATTTTCTCTTAAAAATATTTTTAACTCCTGTCATGTACATAATGTCGTGACTGCACCGAAACAAGAAAAATTCTAAATGCAACCTTCATTCTCATACTCTAATACATGATAAAAAGTCCAGTTTATTAATAGAGGTGTGAATCTCCACTGCCTTCACAACTTGTTTTGGTTAAGGTTAGGGCTGCACAATTAATCAAATCACAACTTTGGCTTATATCAAATTTGTAAAAGGCTCCAATTTAAAGGTCCATATTTTGGATGATTTAGTATGATCAAATTGGCTATTGAAATCACAATATTGTCTGCAATGTGACTCTGCTGTGAATTTTATGTGACTAATGTCCTATTGAAAAACGTAAGGGTTCTCACTTTGTCCATCTCTATATAACATCTATGATTGTAACAAATATATGTAATAATTTTATTTTTCAGCTCCTTCAAGCTTTATAAACTCAAAACAGTTTAATGAAAAAATATAAACCTATACTTAACACAACATAGTTTAACTGCTGTATGCACTTAAATTGATGAGCTTCACTGATTAATTATTGACAACATAAAAGTCAAATTTCTGCAACTAACCCTAACAAACACTCAGACAACTGTTTAGAAAGTGCTCTCTAAAAACCCAATACTCTCAACAGGTACTGCACATCTTTTCAATGTTGTTGATCTGTTTGATCAATCTGAGTATGTAAATGTTAAAACACAACTCCTTCTGCAGTGCACTAAAAATATAATGTGAATATTTACCGACCTTGAGATTCCAATCAGACTCTCATGAAATTTCCACTTTTCCAGTGCCCTACAAAATGACAAATCCTTTATTTAAAAATAGGTTTAGATCATGACTTATTCATGAAATGTGTTCATGAGAAAAAATCTTTCATATGTTTCTTGAAAGACAAAGGGGATGCAGAGGGAGAGAGTGGTGTTTTAAAGTAGCAGGCGCAGTTTACATGTAATATTCAGCATTCCCAGCTGAGCTCCAAGTGAGCACACGCTAACTGTGAAAGCTGCTCTGATGAGCTGCTCGACATGCCTGACAGAAGAAGAGTTTTTCTCTTGAAGACTGTGACAATTCTACTCTCACTATATGCACATGCTGTATTCATCACCCTAACAGTACAATCATGAACAATGTAGTATGAAGACAAACAACACAGGTCTGTTCACACACATCAGAACATTCTGGACAAAAGGCTGTGGAGGTTTCACTGAGTGTCATCAGCCACATGAAGCACTTCATGAGGCTTCACTTTGAAGCAGTTGCTCTGTAGATGTGTGCTTTTTTGAAAATGTCCTTCATTCTACAGAATGTGTGGTTTTTTGGCTCATATTCTACCTTTTTATTACCTCCGCCAAGGACAGCGGAGGGTATGTTTTCATCGGGGTTTGTTTGTCTGTCTGTCTGTTAGTAAGATAACTCAAAAAGTTATGGATGGATTTTGATGAAATTTTCAGGAAATGTCAAATGATTACATTTTGGTGGTAATAGTGTGTGTGTGTGTGTGTGGGGGGGGTGTTTGTCTGTCAGTTAGCAAGATAAGTCAAAAACTTCTGGAAGGATTTTGATGAAATGTTCACAAAGGAAGGAACAAATGATGAAATTTTGGTGGTGATTGGTGGGGGAGAGAGACTGATCTGCCTTGGCGGAGTTCTGTGCTTTCTGAGTGCTTTTCTAGTTAAGTATTGTATTTTCCCTTAACATACTTATTCTGTTTCCCTTTACTTATTGTGGCTTCTTTTCATATCCAATGCATTTTATTTACATGTTTTGTTTTTGTTAATTAGTTTTCTTTCATTCATTGCATGCTCTCCAGTTTTATTTTCTAACTTAATTTTTTTGTTTATTTTTTATTTTCATGTAGAGAGATGATATTTTGTACATCCGCAGGGTGCCAGCTACTCAGAAAGTAATTTTCTTGACTTGTGACTTTCTAATTTTGACAAAGAGAAACTGTATATTGATAGCCTCATAACATAATGGCCTAAGTCATATTTTTGGCCAAATTGTGATCTCTGCCTAAAATGAAGCAGCAGTGTTAGGAAAGCAAAGTTATGTAGATATCACAATTTGGCCAAAAAATTGACTTGGGAATTTATGGCATGAGGCTACCGATATGTGTGATATTGTTTCTTTTTTCAATTTGCCTAAGACTTTTGAGCAGCTCCTTTGTGTCTTTATGAATGTGTTGTGACGTAGCCCATGCAACTGGTGACAGATGGACATTGGTTTCATACATTTTAATCAGTGTGTATTTGTGTTGCTGATAAAGAATTTGTTTTATGAATCAACCGTCCTCTCTCTGCCTCCCCCTGCAGGATGCTTCGAGTGCTGCATCAAGTGTCTGGGTGGGGTTCCCTACGCTTCACTGGTGGCCACCATTCTCTGCTTCTCAGGTGTAGCTCTGTTTTGTGGCTGTGGCCATGTGGCACTGACCGGCACCCTGACCATGCTGGAGAACCACTTCTCCAGGGTCACCACTGACCATGCCTCCCTCACCATGGTGTAAGTCCTCAGTCTGGATCAATTTACGAAGGTTTTGTAAATTTAGTAGTTTATAAGTGCAGCACTCAAATCCTCCCATTGCAAGTCTCTTTTTACAATGGTCTCAAACCAGCTAATATCTGTTTTATGTCCTTGGTTTGAGCAGGAGCCATCCCCTACAATCGGAATTTATTCCCAGGTTGAATGTCTATGCAGTAGTCAGTGGTATTTATTGGCGGTAACAAAAACACAAACTGTCCACTATTTCTCACCCCTTTTTTGGCCATGACACATACAGCATTTTGGTCTTTGCATCATGTAAGTCGCAAGAATGACTACACCGTGTGTCAGTGAGCTTCTCCTGTTTCAAAAGGATTCCATGGGAATAGATAGTTAAATTTTTTCCGGTGAGTTCATGCTGTCAGGTGTGACAAAAAAACTCATCTACTTAGACAGTGAAAGGAGTCAATACTCAGACATCCATGTTTTAAAAACTGATGTGTACAGCAATTCATCTTTAACTTAAGTGACACAGGGCTGGAAAATCTTTTATCATTGCTTTATATCATAGTAAAAATATGAATGATGGTTCACTAACTGTATGGTCTCTAAATTCATCCACATATTTGATTGTTCTTTTATATGGAGATCTACCTCTGTATCTTCCTGTCATTTTCTTTATTCTGCTGTGGTTAAGAGGTGCATTACCACCAAATGCCAATCTCTCAGGCATATCAGTACCGTTGCCCCAGTTTGCTTCATGGCTAGACTCAAGACACAAAGGGACAGTTCCCTCCATTTCCACCTTTGCACAGTGTACAGCTACACTTACATGATATTGCTTTCTCTTATGTGTTCAGGATCCAGATCTTTCAGTACATCATCTACGGCATTGCCTCCTTCTTCTTCTTCTACGCCATCATCCTGCTGATTGAAGGCTTTTACACCACCAGCGCCATTAAGAGGGAGCTGCAGAGTGATTTCAAGACCACTGTCTGTGGACGCTGTATCACCGCCTTCGTACGTCGACATACAAAAGCAGTTGCAACAAATTAACACCCCCCCGACCTAGTTTCAGTCCAAATTAAGCCCCTATTGCTATGTCATATATTTTATACTGCCCTTGCTGAAGAAAATGTGTATGGGCAGGGAGAGATTACTGTAAAACAGACATCCATTATACTTTATAAGCCAAGATAAGAGTCATCATGAAGGTGTTGCAAAGGCAGCAACACACTGACAACACACAAAACACTCTGAATGCCCCTCCAGCCCTTAAGGAACTCTGGTACAGTCTGTCCTTTCTGGCCTGATTACGCTAATTGCTGCAGATGTCCAGTAAGATTAGCTTAACCATGGATTGTGTGAATGTGTATTTTGTGGTTTGTGGAATATTTTAGGTTTTTTATTTTAGAAATGCAGTCCAATTCACTAACTTCAGCTCTTCTTTCGGCAGTTCATGTTCCTGACCTACATCCTCTTCCTGGCCTTCCTCGCCATTTTTGGCTTCACAGCGATCCCTGTTTTCCTTTTCTTTAACATGTGGAATAACTGCAATGCCATGAAGTCTCCTGATGCCAACATCACCTCGCCTGACTCCATCTGTGTCGATGTCAGGCAGTATGGTATGGCACTCCATGAATTGTATACAAACATGTTGAACAATCCAAACAGCCATTAGAAGTAGTTGAGATATTGAATTGACTCATGTATTGAGTGTGTTTTGTATGGGATATATAACTGTGATTCAGCTACAAACCAAATCTAAATCATAACTAGTGAAAAAACACACATTGTTTAACAAAATCACTGAAGTATTCAGAAACAACATGTTGCATATACATGGTCTGTTTGATTTGCAATGGAAGTCGAGAGGATCAGATCGCACACTGTTACCCAACTTCAAAGTTTAAGATAGACTCTGCTGATCAAGACAAGTTTGTTGAAACATGCCAGCTAGCTTCAGTCATAAAGGCTTTTACGCTTGTTCATAAAAGACAACCTAATGACGTTTACACTGGTTTCACACATATAACCCTGGCTCAGTTTTATAAGTCAAGCACACAAAGAAGATGAAATGCACACACTAGGGTTTCTGCGCTCTATCTATGCACGTTTCATATTCTCTAGCTGATTTAAATGTCACTTTCTATACGGGAAGAGGTCAAAAAGTACATTTAGATTATTGCGAGATTGATTGGATCTGTATGAAAATCCACCTTCATGCAGTATTACAGAACACTCCTGTGATTGCTTATCTGTTGGCCTAATGTACAGTATGTGACCCACTTTTGAAGGACAGCTGGCCCGCTTGCGAAGTAGGATGAGGATCACATATGCTTCACTGGCAGTCATACTACTACAGCGAATGAAATATTAACCCCAATTACTGGCAGCACACAAATTATTATCAGCAGTTCAGGAGCTGCAGCTAATGGAATGGTTTTGATTACTGTATGTTTTTTCTTCAATGGTTTGTTACCTCATCCAATTTCTAATGATGATCATAAAGCTTCAATAAGACAATGCCAGAAAAATATGAGTGGAAAAAATGCCACAATAGACTGAAAATAAATATAGATGATGCAAAGTTGTTTCATGCCACCATGAAAAACCTAAGCTACAATATCAGTTTGCTACAGAGTCTGTGCAGGAGAGACACACATCTGATTGATTCATTGGAAAGTTTGATTGTTAGTCAATACCTTGTATTACCTACTTATTACATGACACCTTTCTTTGTGTGTGCTTGGGGTATGTAACTTAAGTAGTCATGTGGGTTTTTGGATGTCATCGAGGAGGTTAAGCATCTGCTTTGCATTCATTCTGCTGCCCTGAAAAATCTCTTTCACTAGACAAGTTAACAACCCAGAAAAAATTATTAATTCATTATTATCACACAGGAACTGTAAAATAAAAACAATTCCAAGAAAAAGTTTCAGGACCATTATACACACTTATTTGCCCAGTGTTGATTACAGGAAGTATACATTAAATAGTGGCTACAAGGCACACAATGAGAAAAATAAAAAGCAGAGACTGATTTAAAACATAAACTATGATCTATTCAAAAATATCCCGTTGCCTAAGGTTAAGGTTTAAAGAACCCAATCATTTAGACATAAAATATAAATATGAAAAAGTAACTTTTGCATCACAGTTCCCTGTACAACCCATCCATCTATATGGACATTTTACTCTTGGTACTGCCTTATTTGTAGTATTTGACAGCAATTGGTTATTAAAGCTATGTTTCTCCAGTTTGTATGTCTTTCCCTCTCTGCAATCCTTGAATTACAAGGCAAGGCAATGCAAGGCAAGTTTATTTGTATAGCATTATTGGGTAACTCAAAGTGCTTTACAAAGGCATAAAAAAAATCACAGAAGAATAAAAGATATAAGAAATCACAAAACGGGTGAAAGACATTAAAATCATCAGAGCATGCGCACAGCATGCATACAGCATGCCGAAAGGCTGCAATGGGGTTTTTACCCAAATAATACTGCCTGCTAAAGCTTTAAATGATTGATACAGGCTGATGCACCGAGATAAAAAAAAAAGAAGTCTACAGTAACTAGTCTGTGAAAACATTTTTATTGTGCAGTGGCTTCAGTAAGAAAATGCCACAAAAACATGAGTGGAAAAAAAGATGCCACCATAAACATACCACATATGCATAGTAGTAACGCAAAGTAAAGAAGTTTGGATTCCCCAAGGCAAGGCCTAGAGAGGCCCACGCCACTGCAGCCCCATTTTGTTTAATCCTTATCCAGGCCTGATTCATAATGCCTTCAATCACACTGTCTCGGGGGAGGTAAACCTTCTCGTCTCACAGCTATGATGTTTCATTGCTCTGACGCTGCAGGTATTATTCCATGGAATGCCACGCCAGGAAAAGCCTGTGGAGCAACACTGGGAGACATCTGTAACACCAACGAGGTGAAAGGACTTTACTTTAGTTTCTTTTTTCACCTTCCCTCTCCTTTAATCTCTAACAGACTGCTCTGTTTTTTCTCCACAGTTCTACCTGTCCTACCATCTCTACATTGTCGCATTCGCTGGTGCTGGTGCCATCGTTATTGCATTGGTAAGCTCCTCATGATCCCACTGATAACGTGCTTCTCAAAATATGCACGTTGCCATGGTGGTCTTATCTGTTGCCATAGCAACCCTCCCTCTCATGTTTGTCAGTATGTCATTCTGTGGTTGAGATTTTACCCTGCAGCCTGCTGCCTCGTGTTGTGGGAGTGTGAGTAGACTGGGTCAGTTTTACTCTGATGTGGAGGTGGGTGCTTTTGTGTCCAGGGAACTAGAGATACTTAAAAAGTAATAATCTTCTCTCTCTGTATTGTGCTGGGTCACATGAGAGAGCTCCACACTGTGATAAAAAGAAGTTATGTTTTTATTTTATTTTTTTTTTTCAATTCTGCAAACATTGCATCTTATTTAGGAGGCAGAAAGCAATGTCAAACAGCCACACATGAGCAGTTGAGGAAAAATACAATCTCTCTATTTGGAAAATGTTGTGTAGTTTGATGAACATCTGCAGGAGAAGATGGAGGATGTTTCTATATTACACTGGTGTCCCAAACTAAAAGTCCTAATAACAGTGGAAATACTCCTACATGTCAAAGTTCTGTATTTGGAATCTTACATAGGGCATTAAAAGCATGGAAGAATTATCAGCAACATTTTATTGTTGTTTTGATGAAGTCATACAGAAAATTAATATTTTTTGGATTAATTTTTACTGCTGCTTTAATGTGTATGTTGAATTTTACTGCTATCAACAGCAATGTATCATATTCTTACAATAATTATATGCTTGTAACATCACTGTTAGAACCACATATCTTTAAAAAGTCAGTATACTCAGTGATGTCAAAAAAGCTTTGTGACAATGCATTTTAGCAAATTCAAGATGATTTTAGATTTTATTTAGCTTAAACAGGAGGAGAAACAAACTCATCAACTCTCATCAAATTAACATATTTGGAGAAATGGGATTTCACTGGACATTAAAGGGAAGAAAATGTGTGATCTGAAAGGGAACTAAAGCTGACAGATGAATGTAGTGGAGTAAAAAGAACAATATTTGTCTATCAGATATGGCAGACTAAGTATATAGTACCTTAAATGCCAGAGTTCTATGAAAACTGAAGCGTGTAATCATCCACAACTGGGGTCTCAAACTCCGGTCCTCGAGGGCCGCTGTCCTGCATGTTTTAGGTGTTTCCCTCTTCCAACACACCTGTTACTTGTCACTTGTTAACATGTTAAGTCAGACTCTGATGTTGATGTGACTTCAGTTTTTAGTTGCATTCAGAAAGGTCTTAAAATTTGTGAAACCTGCAAAAACTGGAATATTAATATTATCTTATCAGTGCTTTCTGGTGGACAGATTGTATTATGTAAAATGAGCTTTTGCATCATTCAAATTCATGCATACTGTTTCTTCTCCCTGAAGTTACATAATGGAACCCTCCCCTCCCTGTGTGTTTTCAGATCCACTACCTGATGATTTTGTCAGCTAACTGGGCTTACCTGAAGAGCGCTGCTTCCACACATGAGTATCAAGATATAAAAACCAAGGATGACCAGGATCTGGAGGCTGAAGCACGCTCCAAGGAGGGCCAGAACTCCTCCTCCTATTCATAAGGACAAGCAAGCATCTCCCGTCTCCACTCATTTCCTCCCCACACCTCAACCCCCACCCCACCACACCCAGTGCCACTCCCCCCTTCCCTCCATAAAGCAAACCATCCGAGTCATGTTTTAATGTCCCCCAACCTCCTGATTCTCCATCCTCTTCCCTTCCCCCAAGTAGAGGGGAAGAGAATTGAGGATCATGAGGAACGGCAGGCCTAGATGGAGGCAGATGCTTCAGAACAGGAGAGCTCGCTCTGTCCATGCCCCTTGGGCCGAGCTCAGGTACGGTATTGGTTCAGAAGCGTCTCCTCCCCGCGCTGTTGGGGTGGCGGCTCGTGAACGTGGCCCGGCTGTGATGGCCTCGCGTCCTGAGCCTCTCGACACACAGCTCGTAACAACCTAAAAAAAACATTTTTTGCTGTCAGCTTCAGCCACAGGGAAGCCAGACAGTGACCAACATCCTCTGTTTTTTGGTGTTTTATATGCATATATATATATATGAATATGAATATATTGTGTGAATGTGTACGAATGTTGTTTTTTTTAATACTCTGAAAAGTATGCCAGGTTCTATTATGATCTTTATGTTTCCGCGCTCATTGGTTTCTCTCCTTTACTTTAGTCTCCATCTTTAACTTTTTATTGCTAATGCTTTATACATTATTGCACTATTTAACAAACAAAAAAGTTGTGAGAATGAAAACCTTTTAAAAGCACTCCAGCCCCTCTCTCATTTGGTGTCTCAAGGATTATCGTGCATTTATATAATCAGTTTATTTAACCACAGAGGTATCAATGTAAGACCAGAGGTGTAGCAAATCTTAAATACAGGAACGAATCAGTGTTTTGGAAAATTAGCTTTGTATTTGTCGTCTATCTTTCAGCAAATATTTGCCAAAATGTCAACGAATTCTTTTGAAGACCTGTATGTTTTTTGTTACACTCATAAACCTTCCTCGGTCTCTAACATCGACACACACCTCAGGTATCAAACTAAATCTGATTTTATCCAGTTATGTTTTTTTTTTCCAAAGCTTCACCATCGTAACACTTAACCTTACTGGACTGGTACACTGTCTTGTGTGAATTATACAGTGAAATGTAACTGTTCTCTCATTTTCTAAAAAAAACTCTCCTTTTGCCACCTGTAAATAGCCGAAACACCCTAAAAGATCTCTCGAGTTAAACCCCTCCCAAACGGGGTTAACACAATCAGTGTTTTGCCATGCTCTTCTATTGTTTCCCACAAATATATGTAAATGTACCCTTTGAGATTATGTGTTTAGCACTCAAATACTAGTTCTGCATTTGATATAATAATTGTAATGTAACATCTTAAATGATATGTCGTGAGAGGGATTCAGTGATATGATGGATTGAGGTGCTTGTGACGTATACATTTTAAAAACATGAAAAAAAGGAAATTGATTTTTAATGTTTTATCAGTTTTAGGCAGCTGAGTTCTTCTTGTGATTCAGTAATTATGATTTTTTTTTATGCTTCTTTTTCAAGGCCAGCCAAATGAGCGACTTCTGAACCCTCATGTCGCTTCTTTTTCTTTCTTCTTCTTGTCACTTTTTTTTTTTTTCATGTCATGCCTCTCATATGCGCCACAGAGACTGTTTTGGATGTTTACACTCTGAATAAAACAAGTCAGGAATTTTCATACATTAATTTTATAATCAGATATTGTTTTAATAATCATAAACTATATTCTATATTGATCATTACTGGTTAATTTACCCTCTACAACACAAAAGAAGACAAATTTTTAATCTTTGATGAAATGAAGCATGTCAGTATTGTCCATGTGTGCAGCTGTCTATTCTGTAAAAAAGGACTATATTGCCATGTGTGTTTTGTTTGATAAATATACGTGCTTTGCCGCCAGGTTGATGTAAGGCAAACTTCAATTTCCTATAGGACGATGCGTGTCAGGGTGTTGTTGTTTCCTTGTTATTTGCATGAAGGAGACATGACTGTGTCTTTGCAGTTTTTCAGGTGATGTGTAGTCAATTGTACTGACAACTATGGTAGGCGGTGTTTGCCCTCCCCCACCCTCCTCCTCACTCCCCTGTCCCACCCTTCCACTCTTTTCTAAAGAAAACTCCATTGTACTTTGATGGCATTGTAGTCCCTGTAGGTGTTTCATTATGGTTTTATTTTTTAAGTTGGAAATAGTTCTATGACTCCTATATAGTGATGATTTTTGTAACCTTCTCTAGTAAAACCGATATTTTTTATTATCGTGACACTGTTGTCTGCTGCCTCTTTTTTGAGTCTGGTTGAATTTTTTATGAAAACAAACTCACACTGATATTGAAATTGTTGTGGGTCATTTTAGTCCATATACTTTCATGGATGACAAATGTGAGACCTTATATTCAGATATAAGGTCTGTTTAATATTGATAACAAGCACATTTCTACATATCTGCTCTACACAAGTTAGCATTTTCTCCACTTGCTGAAAATAAAAATAATGAACAAAATAGTCAACAAAATGAAGCATAAGAATTAAAGCAACAATATTGTATTTGTTTAATTTAGTGTATTGTATGACTTTACAGCTTTAGGGTCCAGTTGAAAAACTCGTCCATCAGTGAATCACAAAACAATTGAATGTGGTAAATGACAGTACACTGATGAAGTATTTATAAAAAGGTCTGCAGTGAGTAACACTTGACACTACACCTGCACAATGTGGGTAAAATGTATAATGTGCAATAGTATTTTAATAATAATATGACTAAGTAGTCTCCACAAAAGAATCTGGTCTAGACTAGTTCAAAATGTTAAGTGTCATGAGATAACTTGTTATGATTTAGCCCTATATAAATAACATTTAATTAATTGATTGATTAGGGCTAATTGATGGAACACTCAAGTAGTGTCTGTTTTTACCTTTGTGCTTTGACACGTGCGCCATCTGATGGACACACTGACAAACTACAGCAGTGTTATGTTTTAGGTTTTCACTGGATTTGATCCTGCTATTTCTCACAATTTTACCTTAAGCAAAAATTATCTAGCTCTTATCATTTCTTGATTGACAAAACCTTAAAATCTTAAAAAGTTAAGCCAGCTGCATTTAACTTACCACACATTTTTTTTCTGTCCAGTAAAAAAAATATAGCCAATCCTCTTAAAAGTGGATGTAGTTTCGTACAATCAGTTTCAATAAAAACACTAAATCAAGGCCCAATAAAAGACTTGATATTTTGTCTGCCATAAGTCTGTTCCAATTGTAAAACTAGAAATGATAAGATACAACAAATATTTTCAGTTAGATACTGAAAAAGTTCAAGTTAATTAACAGTGAAAATTAAACCAAAGATTTTATAGATCTATATCGTCGCTATGACTTAACAAAAATCATGTGATACACATGCTTATGCTGATACCCAACAAAATAAAACACCCTAAATATCGGACGCCAAACAGATAAGATTTTTGATATTTTACAAACTCTATCTATCTATCTATCTATCTATCTATCTATCTATCTATCTATCTATCTATCTATCTATCTATCTATCTAT
>JAPTMW010000013.1:18132486-18145024 GCA_029822955.1 Ostorhinchus angustatus | reverse complement strand
CCTAAACCCTCAACTACAGAGGAAACACAACAGCATCCAGAGCTGAATATAAAAGCAGCTTTGCTTCAATTGATTTTGCCTATGATTGGATCATCTTTGACCAATCAGAGCTTCTTAACCACTAATGTGACTGACAGTACTTAAGAGGGATGAGAGGGACCCTTTGTTTGGTTTAGAGTGTGCTGATTGGCCAAGTGTGAGAAATCAAACGTCATGACCTGAAGTGGGTGTGGTGTGTTTTGTAAAAAAAAATAGGAGGAGTTTGTTGGTCCCTTCATTCACCTCATTTTCTAATAATAAACATATCCTGAAACAATGGGGCACCATCTGTTCTGAATCCTCTTAAAAAAGATTTTAATTCACAGCCACGTGGCCTTGTTTCAGACAAAGCTCAGCACACACAGCCGTCTAGGAACCCCACCCACCCACACCCACAGTGACCATTCCACCCCTAATGTTTTATCTGATAAAGGATCCCCTATCATACATGACATTTAGTGAACCTTTTTACCCCAAGGACTGAAATTAACACTCAACATGCACCATATGCTAGTAAAAGGGTCACCTAACTCATTGTTTGAAGAAACCTGGTCAACAGCAGCAGATGTGAATCACTGCGTTTAAAGCTTGTTTCACTCAAAACATGATGACAAACTGCGTCTTTTGAAATTATTATTAAAGTCAAGTGTTGGGAAGTTTACATCTGAGATGTAATCGGTTAACAGATTACTAGTTACACTGCTACCTGTAATTAGTTTTGTAATATATTACTGCAAAATGAAGACAATTAGTGGGGGGAAAAGACAACTAATGCTGTGTTTCCACTATGTGGTACCAGCTCAACTCGACTCAACTTGGCCTTTTTGCGTTTACGTATTTTCTAGTACTACTTTTCTAGTTGCTCAGCCGAGGTTCCAAAACGAGTGAAGAAATACTAAAATGTGGCATGTAAACACTGCAGGCCACTGATTGGTCAGAGAGTTGTCTCTGCATCACTGCGTGATCAATGTGCACCACACCATTTGAAAAAGAAAAAAAAACAGATTCTGAAGTTTACAGTAAATATACCAGCAGGCTAATCCATGATGACAGCCCGCAAAACTACACCGTGGTTGTCCAAGGAGGTTCAGACATTTCTGTCCTTGGTGGCCGATGAAAAGATTCAGTATGAGATTGACCGGGCAACACGCAATAAGCAAGTTAATCAGCAAACGTGTAAACGTGACAAATTCACGGGGCCCAGCATTTCTGGGGGGCCCATAGTACAGTGGAGGGGGCCCAGTGGATACAGGTTAGAAGTTGTGAAAATTTCATGAGGTCCACTGTATGATAGAGGCATAGAAGCCAGGAGTCAGACATTCAAACCTAGGTTAGGTTAGGTTTCACTTTTCGCTTTGTTAGTTATGTTAGTTATGGACCGTATGGAGCACACCTCGGGCCTGTCCCAAAGTCCCCCTTTGGCCCTACAATTCGTCCCTATCCCTACAATTGGAGTCATGTTTCGGAGGGTAGGGTGTCCCATTTCTCTTTAGCATTGAGGGGGAGTGGACATTCTGCCTGTCATTTATCCCTTCAAATGGAGTCAGCTTAGATGCAGACGCGCTACGGTTGCATGAGATGGAGGGGAAGAATTTGCCGCCCATAATGCTTTGCAAACACTTCCATTTTTTCCCATGTCCCGGTTTTAAAAATGGCAACCGGAGCTGGAAAGGAATCGCACAAATGTAAGTTTTTGTTTCACTTAGCTGCAATCTTCTTTGCAAATCTGATAGTACATCTTAGTTTATTGCAAACAAAAACATATGTTGAGATAGAATGTTAGTGGTGTCAGCTTCCGCCTCATCATATACGTGACCTTGTCACTTACTGATGACATCGGTGTCCCATTGTGTTGGTTGACATTTTTGAATCCCTACCACTTGCGACTCCGTTCCAAAGTGGACTCCAAAACAAGGCGCTAGTTGCCAAGGGGGGACTTTGGGACAGGCCCCTTCACTTACATAACTGCTGCCCCTACCCCATCTACATAAAGCTGCTTCTCTGTCGCTGTCTGTCACTGAGGGGTAGGGCTTCCCCCATGCTGCGTGCTCACATGCACATCCTCAGAGATGAGAGCAGTATATAAAGTGCCAATGCAAAATCAATTACAAAACCAAAATCCTGTGGTCCATAAAGCGGATTGCCCCATGAAGGGCGGACCGAACAGTACATAGTTTTCCCAAGTACTGTTGCACCCCTTGCAACCACTAACACTAACCCTAAATCTAACCCTAACACAAGATAACACACCAATTAAAAGTGCTGTGTTATCTGTACGCAATTCATGATATCACGTTGTGGCTGGTCACAACACACAAGAAGCTTTGGAAATATTAAAAATCAACATTCAAAACTTATAAGCAATCTATGATTAATATTGATGGTCACATTTGTCACAAAAGCTTGGCTGACCTGTGCTGTCTGGGAAGCTGCCAAAATCATGCCCTCCAACATAGCGAACATAAATGGTGAAATAAGCACTTAGTAACCACCAACATTTGGATTAGTAAAATATTCCATCCATCCCTCTATCCATCCATCCGTCTGTCTGTCCATCCATCTGTCCAGGTCCTGAGACACTAGCTTAAGTAGAGAAGCCCAGACTTTCCTCTCCCCAGCCACCTCTCTCGTTCCTCTGTGGGGATTCCATGGCATTTCCAGGCCAGCCGAAATATATAATCCCTTAAATGTGTCCTGGATCTGCCACAGGGTCTACACCCAGACACCTCACCAGGGAGGCATCCAGGAGCCATCCTAACCAGATACCAGAATCACCTCAAATGGCTTCTCTTGATGTGGAAGAGCAGTGGTTCTACTCTGAGCCTCTCCCCAGCTGGTCAGTCTCCTCACTCTATCTCTCAGGGAGAGTCCAGCTACCCTATTGAGGAAAGTCATTGTATCCATGATCTTATTATTTTAGGTCACTACCCACAGCTTGTGACCATAGGTGAGAGTAGGAATGTAGATCGACTAGTAAAGAGCTGTCTTCACCACAACAGACCAGTGCTGACCTAAGACCTCAGTCAGAGTGATGGATGAGCCCACCCCAGATTTCCAGGGCGCTGCTTCTGCCACTGAAGGTGTGAAGACAGGGTTTAGGGAATCCATGAAATAGTACTTCCATCATCTAACGATATCCCCAGTTGCAGAACTCCATCTCCAATGTTAACAGTGTTTGTGGGGCCCCGCTCACCCCTCCTGAGTCACCTGACAGTTTGCCAGAACTTCTTCAAGGTTGACCGGTCCACTCTGGTCTTCTATTTTGTTACTTTGGGCATGGGGTTAAAAGGGGTTGAACTGGGGTATTTGAAACAGCTCGTTCCAACAAAGAAAAAAAAGCTGAAGAACGATGAAGAACGATCAGATGAAATGTAAAACAATAAAATGTGTTCTTTGAATGATACCTTTTGACTCTGGTGTCCTTTTAAAAATATGTTTCACCTTTGGGTCGTAACACTGCTGCCTTGCCAACAAAACCCCTGCTTCCAACATCCATAGGATAAACCCTGGCTCTCCAGCCAGCCTCCTGGCACTCTGCCACCAGCTCAGAGTACTTGAGGTGTTTCCTCTCATGGGCTGCTGCCATACCCTCTTCCCAAGGGATGGTGAACTCAATCATTTGGGCTGCTTTCTCCACTGCAGACCACATGCCAATGTCTGGCCTGAGAGTAGCTGTTGTGATCTCTTTCAGAAACACCAGCTGTCTTCTTAGGTCTGCCAGCATTTGCTGCTCCTTACCTGGTCTCAGGATGGTAAGTTCCTGCGTGGGTGCTCTGCTCATCTCGCCTGGCTTGACAAAGCCAGCTAGTGCAGGCCTTGTTATTTCCTGGGTGCAATTTGCTGTCACCCCACAACCTCCCAGGAGTTCTGCCAACTTGACTAGCACTTGGTCATGGCGCCATCTAAAGTGTCCCTGGGTTAATGCCACCTTGCATCCTGATAGAATGTGCTGGAGGCTAGCCTTGGTGATACTGCACAGCGGACAGCCTACCTCACTCCTGAACCACTGGGTGAGGCTCTGGGGGCATGGGAGGGTGTCATACACTGCTCTGATCGGGAAACTCAGTCTGGCCTGCAGAGTCCTCTAGATGTCTTCCCAGCTCATGCGTCTCTGCACATAAGCCTCCCATCTTGTCCAGGCTCCTTGGCTGCCCTGTGTTATAGCTTTTATGTGGAAGTGCTCCTGCTCCACCCTGGTGACCTCATCACACACCAGCCACACCACATACAGGTCCCATATTTCCCTCTTTGCCTGTTGAATTTGTTCCCAAATCATGGAGGAGTGCTCAATGCCTGGAAACCAGGGACTCCAGCTTTCTGGCAGCTTGTATTGATACATTCATTTGGACTTGGCCTCCCCAAATCTCTCCTTACACTCTTCAAAGACAATCTCACCAAACATTCTGAGCTTGCTCTCTACTCCTCGCAATGTCAGCTCCAACCCTAGACTCAGCTCTGCATCCAGTTTCTGCCAGTCTGCTCAGTCACTAGCCTTTGGCCACTTGATCTTCCAACAGCTGCTAGCTCCTTTGCTGCTGGTTTCTTGGGCTGTACATCTGGATGGGCTCTCACCTCCACTGGGGCCCCCCTCCCTCACAGGGCTACCTTCAACGGCTTCAAACATCCCAGCACTGTTGGGTCCTGTGGAGGCTGTGGTTGCAAACCCGGCTTTGGGTCCCTGTCATCTTATCTGCTTGCACAATGCGAGGTTGCTGGTGTGTTTGCCTTCTACATTTCATCCTCCCCTGGTGGATGTGTAGACCCCTGTGTGATGTCACTTTCTCCCATCCGCATGTGCATTTCCAGAGGATTTTCTCATTGTCATTATCCGTTCCAGTCATTACCATTTGGTCGGTCCTATTTGGCCCATCTTCCACCCTACCTTTCGGAGGGCCTTCGGGGTGTTTCCTTTATATAACCAGAGTGATATAACATGATTTAACAGGTGAAACCACTAAGTGCATCTAAAAAAAAAAAATAGGACCGATGACCTTGTTGCTCACTGCCATGTTCTATCAAGAATCAATAGCAACTTGAATTTGCTAGATTGTTAGGTCCTGCCACTATGCTGGACTCCTGTGATCTTGATGCAGGAGATCAATCTCCCAAAAGAAGTGGGTGGTAAAAAATTAAAAAATCAAAATTTCTTAAAACTGTGGACAGACTTTGTACACATTGTCCCAAGGAAGCTACATTGAAATGTTAAATGAATTTGAGTAGTTTCACCAGAGAAGATGTTTGAAGAAGTTGCTAACTAAGACAACAACGCCAGCAACAACAAAGACAACACCGGACACAATGCCTTCACAATAGCTCATGGCCTATTGGCTGGTGAGTGAATAAAAATGAGATAAATTGAGAAAAAAAAACATTTTTCCTGTCATTTAAACAGTCAGATTTTCACATATTTTAGATTTATTAAACACAAAGTGAAGTATTGCAAGCCATTTTTGTTTTAATTTTACAATGACAACCAATGAAAATATACACTTAATACTTCATCAGGGATTCAGCTGCACAAATTACTGCATCAGTGTGGTGTGGCGTGGAGGTGATCAGTCTGTGGCACTACTGAGGTGTTATGGAAGCCCACGTTGCTTTGATAGCAGCCTTCAGTCTAGCTCATCCAGCATCACATCTCATCTGTTATCTGGTATCTCTCTTCTTACTCTGAAAAATACTATAGATTCTCAGTGGAATTCAAAACAAGTGAACTGACTGGCCAATCAAGTTTTAATACCAGTCGTGTAGTTTTGGCTCTGTGGCTCAGTGCCAAGCCCTGCTAAAAAAGGAAATCAGCATCTCAGTAAAGTTTGTCAGCAGACAAAAGCATGAATTGCGGCCAAATCTTTACTTGTGTTGACTTTGGACTTTTTGAAGCCCAGTGGACCAACACATCACTTCAAATCATCACTGACAGTGGCAACTTCACACTGGAGTTGACTCTGACTCTCCACTCTTCCTTCAGACTCAGGGAACTTGATTTCCAGATGAAATCTAAAATATACTTTCAACTGAAAAGAAGATTTAGGGTTTCTTGACACCAGGAACATGATACTTATAATCCATTTCCTGGACCCCTCTGTGTGTGGTAGCTCTTGATGCACTGACTCCAGCCTCAGTCCACTCAGTCCACTCTTTGTGGACACTCCTGTCTACACTCCTCCAAGTTCTTAAATCAGCTTTGTTTGACAATTTTCTCAGGGCTGCAATCACCCCTGTTGCTTTTCCAACCATACTTTTTCCTTCCAGTCAACTTTTGATGAATATACTTCGACAGAACACCCTGTAAACAGTCAGCCCTCTCAGCAGTGATCTTCCATTGCTTCCCTTCCTTGTGGAGGGACATCAGTGAGTGTCTTCTTGACAACAGTCAAGCCAACTTCCCCATGATTATGGTAGTGTGCACTAAACCAGACTGAGAAATCCATGGTATTTACAAAACATAAATAGTGATTTAGTCAAACTTGAAATGAAAACTACTAATATTGTGTGACAGCTTTTTTTCTCCACTTTTTTGACCTGATGACTATAATTATCATTATTGAAATTTTTAAACATTTTAAATATATCCAACTTTCACTGACATAACATGTAAAATTTTTCCACAAGATAAATTTTTTTTAAATTTTTTGATTAATTGATGAGTTGATAGTTTGTTTTTGTTTTTAGGTAAAATGGCTTTTCATTGTCATATCTAATAGTAAACTCTGGATCTTTGAGTTTTAGATTGCCAAATGTTGAATGTATCAGTAGTGGTAAATAAAACCATAGATTTGGATCCATAACACTGTGTTAGAGGTGTGTCCATTATGTTTACCAGTAACAAAAAAAATTTCATCCTTTGGGGTATGAATGGAGCATGCATAAACCAATCCACAGATATGCAGAGACACAAACTCTACACTGTCAGTCATCAGTTTTGAAGAGTGCATTTCAAGCCCCATTTTTCTCCCAGAACACCCATAATCCCTTGCTGGGTCACACAGATTAAGGACTTGTCCAGCAGATGAGATACAGTGCTCCCTGGCACTCTTCACCATCACGCTGTCACAAACACGCAAACACACACACACGCACACACACACAATCACACACACACGCATACCCACATAATAATGGAGCATTCCAGAGATGTCGGAAAGACAGAAATCATACAGTTAGGCTACTTTAGAGACACTGCATTTCTACCAAACCTACCCTTCTGTAGCACTTACTTCCACTTATCGCTGAAACTGACTTCTACTTTGACTGATTTCTTTTCTGTCAAAATAGTAAATCTCAAAAGTCCTTTGCCCAATCAGGTGTGAGTTAAAAAGAATCAAACATGTCTTTGGGGTTTTTTTTCCCTCTGGAGTTGATGGAAATCGCGGAGAAGCAAGATATCTTGTTTCCTTTCCTTCTAATCTCTGTTGAGAATTCATTAACTTTACTCTTATTATTTGACCATTTGGACAAGTAAAAATTGACTTTGGATAAACACATCTCTTTCCTTGAATTCCCATTTTAGGCCTATATCTAACCATAATTTATTGTAATAATAAATATGCCTGTATCTGTGGTAATTTCATACTAACAATTTATTCACTGAATTTATGAAAAATGTGCATTTGCGACCGATATGGATTTCTTAGCTGATGACCGATCCAGGCCACCGATATTTCTAAGCTGATATTTGGAGCTGATACTGATTATTTTTTCTCTGTCAAATGATAACAAATCTTGTAAAAAAAAAAAAAAATCTTTTTTTTAAAGGAAACATTTATTGAGCTAAAAATAATATTAAACTACTGGTAAAAAAAAGGAGAAAGGCAAGGTAGAACAGTTAATATTAACATTTCACATAATAAAACGTACATTCAGATAAAAACAAAATAAAGTGTTCAGTGCACTTACTTATATCCCCGAATGCAAGTTCAGACCGCCTCAGCTCTGTCGGCTGCACTGGCTCCACCGGCGCCGGATATCCTACATGTTAATGTGATAACTTGAAAAATATTGGGTTTAGAAATTCCAAATTTTCCACATCAATTAATATCATCGAGAGGAAGAACTGATTCGATTTTGGACGATTTGCCAATTCTAGATTGGTCACAAGGTGCCGCTCAATATTTTAAAATCACTAAAGACTCTTTTGTTCATATCTCTGGAACTATTTGTTTCATTGACTTCAAATCAAGTGCAAATGAAAGGTCATGACCTGGGGATCGCTTCCTGGGGGTCGCTTCTGATGGCTAGTTTTGTCTAGTTCTTCAGGTCAGTTGTTTCTAAAATAAACAATGACAGCAGCATAGACCGTTCAGTCATGGTGTCAAACTTAAATATTCCTTCCACCCAGTTAACTCAGCTACTCTCCCCTATAAGCAGAACATGAATCATAGAACTACATAGCACATAACAGCAACTTGCTTTTAAAGGTGCTGTACAAAGAATTCATTTAAAGTGGATTGCAGCAACACCTTAAGCCGGAATCGGTGGTGTTTTTAAGGGACAAAGATTCCGTTTCCCATGAGCACTTATTCTACTGTCATAAGGACATAACTCTGGTAAAGGCATGTGTTTGTTTTGAAGCTAATGAATGAAGAGTAAATCCTTTTTACAACTATGCATTTCTTTTTTAAACACAGCAACTTGAAGGATGCAAAGTGACGACTGAAACGAGACAACAGGTAAACTTCATAAAGTCTGTTTGTAGCATAGTTTAGTAACTGGCATGAAAAAAAAGTGAAACCTAATTTGGATGTCAGACTGCTGCTTCCATGTTTCTTTTGGATCTGGAGCGTTATTCACAGACCAGTGCTATAAGACGTGTCCCAATAACATACATTTGCACTAGCTTTTCCACAAAGTATTCAAGCATTGTCAGAAATTACTTCAGTCATTCAACACCTTCATCATTGTGCATTATCAGTTCAGCACTAGCTGCTTCAGCCTTCTGCATTCACACTATTCTACTGTTAGAATGGTCTTGTTCCTGAAGGGCAGTTTAGTATCCAGACCCTGGCATGAACATTAAACTCAATACAGAACCATTTCAGTGTCACCTTACAAAGCCCTTAGTTTGGACTGAAACAATGCTCCAAATAAAACTGATTACCAACACCACAGAGCTAGTCATGCAGCTAATGCAGAAGCATTTACTAAGCGTTTGACTGAGCTAACAACAGCCACTATAGTCAAATACAATGCTACAATGCATATGTATAAAGAAAAGAAGCATTCTGTACCTGTGTAGAAGGCAGAGGGCCAACTCCAGGTCTGTTTTCATTCCTTTTAACTTCCTTAGTTCTGTCCATTGGTTCAATGCAGAAGTTTACTGGTGTTTTAGCCCCTGACCTATCACTCTTTATTTTTCTTTCTCCCAGTCCAGCTCCAGTTCCAGTGTCCATCACATCACCATCACAACTAAATAAATCCAACAAATCCCTTTCTTTAGAAAAAGGATATATCTTACTCCTCATTCGTTCAGTTTACTTCGCACTGAACTCTGCCAGTTGGTGTGGTGTTATAGTGATGTAAAACTGCCGTAAATCAGTCCAGTCTTGTCCGACCTGACCAAGGAAGCTGGAAATAGCATTTGGAAATAATCTATTTTGGTGCTGATATTCTCATTTTAAATTGCAGACAACGATCAGGCATATATATAATGAGACTTTTTCAAGACCATAAAAAAAGTCTGTAGAGCACCTTTAACAAATATTTACAACTTGCAAGGTAGTGCACCGTCACATGACTCAGTGACACTGAAAACTATGTGTGTCACATGACTCGGCACAAACTGTCACCGTGTCACAAGGCACACCTGTGGAATCAAAACACACAAAACTTTTAAAACTTACTTGGTATTTCTAGGTTCATGTGCAATGACTATGAAACCTTTGAATATTATGTGAAAATACATAATACAACTGACTCTTCTCACACAGTTTATTCATTACACAAATGATATATTCAGTTTTACTTGAATAATTCCAGATTCACTGATACTTAAAATTAGAAAATAAAAATTGTGACAGTTAACGTAATAAATATTACTACACCAAAAAACTTTTTTTTTCAGTGTGGACAGCAGTATCTCTGAGAACATGGAGGTGCCGTGAACTTTGCCTGTCAGTAACTCATGGCAGGGAAAAAAGAGCATATCGGCCAATGCAAAAGGGCGATGCCGATACAAGAAAAAAAACGTAAATGTTGATCATTAATTGTGATATGTATTATTATATTAGATTCTGGCCCTAAAGGATCCTGAATCTTGAATCTTGGGATGACCCTTAGACAGTGATGTGAGTTTGTGTGTCTAGACATTTTAAAACTGTATGTTCCTGTGCTGAATCATAGCTGAGCCATGAATCATTGTGGGCAGTTTTAAGAAACTGGGCTTCAGAAGGAACTCAGTAAGGACTGTGCTCCTTCTCTCTGACACTTTATCTGCCTCTATAACTCTTGGTGTACGTTAAAAGGAAAGCAATGAGTGGCTGTTGAATGCCTGTCCTCCCTCGTTACAGTGAGACACAGAGGAGAGAGTGGAGCCAAAATGGGGTCGTCTCACAGTAATGAGGATGTTGCAACTCCTTCATGTCATCAGATGTGGAAATAATGGGGAAGGAGGAGAAGAAGAATATGCAGAAAAAGAAGAAAAGGAGGACACCACTGTCTCTGGACACTTGAGCAAAACAAAAAAGTTAGCTTTAAATTGATTTCAAACCTCTCTTCATGAGGTTTTCACAACAAGCCCAAGTCATGGTCACATCCTCAACGTCAGAGCAGGCTGCTCTCAGAGTGATACAGGCTCTCCTGTTGCCATGGAGATGTGTCACACTGCTGGTCGGCTGCACTGATTCAGATCTTTAGCGATGCTATCAGTTCCTAGAAAACTTCTGACATGTCCTTGTAACAGCCTGAAATCTGCCAAGAGCCAGAAACCAAAACCAAATTAACAAGATAGCCACAAAGAGGGCCTGCCTGACAGAAATGTTATCAGTGTAACATCAACATGATTTCTTCTCATCTGCTCACAGGCTGAAGGTTACAGCTGCTGACACGAGGCCAGTGTGCTTCAGTGACTGTATTTACATGGGCCTTAATATTCCACTAATGACATTGAGAAGTAACTCTTCTGTGAAAAACGTGGTCAGTGATTCAGTAATTATTAACAATTATGGCATCCATGTGACAATATTTACTGTATAGATTTAAATGTAGTACTAAAAAGTTAATCAAATGCACTTAATGCTGCCTATACTGTATGTTTACAAAATTTTTCATTGAAAATATTTATTTTGATCCAGAAAGACCTGTATATTTAGATGTTTATATTTAAATCTTAAATCATTACAGCCCATTAGAACAATTTTTGAAGAAATTTTAATTAATTGATCATTATTGTCATTTTGTTTCCACACTGTTTTTCACAAAATAAATGTAAATATCACCGTAGATGGGGATGATCTACGAATACTTGGCCCCTCACAATATAAACAAACTGGTCTGTGTCAGTAACTGCCTGAATGTGAATTATTATTAATTATTTGTATGGAATGAAAAATATTCATTATTTTGAGCTCTCTGCTCTGCTCTTTCCTAATTTTTTCATATTTGCTGGGGTGATGTGGACCTCTCTAAAATCCAGTTGCCACTCAAATAATGAATATGATAAAAAAAAATATATATATATATATATATATATATATATATGAATGTGCATTATATCAACTTCAACTTTGTGTTGTTCTTTAACTTCAAATGGCTCTGGATAGTTTCAAAGGCCTGGCCATGTAGTCCTCAGTGTTCAAAGTGTTAAAAAAAAAATACTATGACACAATAGGACTTAAATTTAAATATAGTTCCTTAAAACTGAATATAGATTGACTTGAACTTAATTTTATTTTAACTAATTGATTAATTAAGCTTCATAAATTACATACAAATGTACTCCACATAATTCCATTTAATAAATAAACACTTTTCTTACGACCAGTTGTGCAAATCATTTGTATTTAGATAGTAATACTGAACAAAATACACAAACCTGAAACAGAATACCCGGGGTCTCATGTATGAAGGGTTCGTATGCCCAAAAACATGGCGTACGCCCTTTTCCACACTCACGTTCAGATGTACAAAGAGTGAAATGACAGTGGAAATGTGCGCTCCTCCACGCCAACTCCATAGCCGGTGTACACAAGTTTCTAGTGCTTTGGAACCTTTGGCGACACTTAGAGGTGAAACTAGGAAACTGTTAATAATGTGAAAAAGTTAATTCCTCCGACTGATGTGAACATTACAGATAGACAGACGAAGAATTAACACACCGACACACCATCCCCCCCCGGTCCAGGCCTCACTGATACCGACTGTCCTTAACATGTCCTCTTGTGACTCGGGTGCGGACACGGCCGAGGACGGGCGTCAGCAGCTGTTGACGAACCGAACCGAAGCATCAGCTGACACCGGGAGGGTCCAATCCCACGGTGTGGGTTCAGTCCCACAGGACCTTCTA
>JAPTMW010000013.1:17403862-17414581 GCA_029822955.1 Ostorhinchus angustatus | reverse complement strand
ATCTATCTATCTATCTATCTATCTATCTATCTATCTATCTATCTATCTATCTATCTATCTATCTATCTATCTCCTGACATGGTTTTACACACAAGGTATTGCTGTAAAATATCAAGACTTTGCTTTTGACATTGAATATATTATGCTTCCCTCAATGTATAAATATACACAGTAAGTGGCCTTTTCTGAGATAGACTGACTGCAGGAAAGCCATGTCTGAACACATGTGGATTTGATAAACCGCAATGTATTTAGGAAAAGCTTACAAGCCATCTCATTGTTTTTCATTGTTTTATGTCATTTTTATCGTCTCACATTTTTCTCATTTTTGTCATCTTGCTCCATCTTTTCATCTTTTGCATCATTTATTATTTATTTATTTTTTGCTTTGTTATGTCATTTACATTTCATTGTATCTGTTGTTTTGTGTTGTGTTGTATCTTTGAGCAAATGAACAAATCCAAAGATTTTAGAAGCAAAGTGGTGAAACTTTGGTACTGCTTCATGGAGAAGTAGCTCTGCTTCACACTCACATTGCCATAAAGCAAACAATTACATTTCACTTCTCACAAATACACGTTCTTTGACAGTAGCTAAAATTATAGACGAAGATGTTTTGAAAGGCTCTCAGTCCAAAATGGAAGAAAAGTCTGTTGTTGCTTAATTCTGCTACAGAAAACCAAACAATATTTTTTTCTGTTGTTGTCAGGATGTGTTCTCTGATAAATCCCTGGTGGCTCCAGAGATGCTGGCCCTGACTTTTGACCTCCCTGTGCAAGGGGCAAAAACACAATCTTCTGAGATCTGGAACAAGTGGAGCAGATCTGACAATGCAAACATTTATTCTCATTTGTCAGGCTGCCGTAAACCACAGCAATAACATTAGAATCAGTGGTAGTCCAGTCCTTTTCCTTAATCTCTCCATCAAAAGTTCCCACCAGAGATCTTTTATGAACACTTAGCACAGTTTGTCGACTTCAGGCTTTTTTTTTTGTTGCGGTTTTACATCTCCTGCTATATGCAGTTGGCACAGCTAACAGACTACATGCCCAAATAAGTTTTACTGGCTGCCCATTCCCTTCGTTTCAAGCCTTCTCTGGAAAAATACAACCACCTCATGATGTGGTGAGATGTGGAAACACCAGGGTGTACGTTATTTAGACATTTTAAATCTGCACTGAGTGAGAGATTTATAAACTCTCTGTACGGTTGTGAGTAACGCTGGAAGAGGCCATTGAACTTTGACGCTGGAAAGTTAGATGACATTAGTTACGATGCTGGTTGCAGCCGCTTTATTTCACCAGGCTGTTTCTGCAGTTTTTTTCTGGCAGCTAGTTCCTATTCACATTAAAGTCTCTGACATTGTCGAGGTAATTTGGGAGTATTAATCGAGGTTTGGATGTTTGCTTTTCAGTGGGTAACAATACTGATCCAAGAGCTAATATTTTCACATTTAATTTAATTAGCTGCTTTCATACCAAAACATGGAAACTAGTGACTGTTTTCCCAAGAAAAGCCTTTGAAACAGCAGTCAGTCCATCATGAGACACTCAAAGTCTCCACTGAAACCCAGACTTAAGAAATTCTTTTCGGCTTAGCAGCTCCTTAAGGTAGGGAGGTTAAAAAACGAGATGTTTTCTGAAAATTTGCAGCAAAATAAAACTTTATTGACCATATCAGAGCTGAATAAAGCTTGAAAGCAGATAAATATTTGCTGACTTCAGGGTATACAGGAGAGACTGTGAGATTATGAGCTGATTCTGACCTTAGAAACATGTGATTTAGCCTCATGATCCAGTAGGACATGCTGCGAAACATCAGTCAAGAGCTTAGGGGAAGTCTCCTCTACTGATCTTGGTTGTTCAGTTTGTCATTGTTTGTTCTGAAGCTAGTGGAAGGTTGTCTGGCACTAAATGATCTCCATGAGTCGGTAAAATTGGCAACGCTCAGGTAAAAACAGAATACAGATTAAACTTGTTGATTCATGTGAATGTGAAAAAGTACAGGCTCAGAATTGTACTCAAGGTGTAAAACTATGAGAAAAGTATTTTTATATCTTTTATTTAGTTTTCACCTTGTTTCACATAGTTTCATTTAGTTATGTCTTGTTAAGTTTTGTTTTTGACAATTTCACAACATCTTGTTTTTGTCTCATTTCATCTGTTCCATCATTTTTGTTCCATCTATACACTTTTTATATTTTGATCTGAACAAAATAAGCATGAAAATTAGGTGCATTTGAATTTAGTTACATCTAGTTAAAACATTTTTTTAATGTGGTTTTTACATTGTTTTCATCTCATTGCATTTTTCTTACATCTTTTTCCATCATTGTCATAGTTTTGTCTGTACTGTTAATGTCTATGACATTTTGTTTCTGTGTTTTCTTCTCATTTTGTCCATTATGCTGTTTTTCGTTTTGACTGATTGGTTTTGTAATTTTTTGCCTTGCAAATTTTATGTGTGTTACATCCTTTTCTTCTGACGTCTTTTGCTTCATTTTCATCTTGTTTGATCTTTTATATTATTTTGATAATTTTCTCTTCTTACACTCTTCATTTTATTTTTGTTTTTGGGTATTTTTTTCCCTTCACATAGTTTTCTTGTTACAATTGACTGTCTTTTCTTTGTGTTAATAGTTGTACACTTTTAGGTTGAAATCAGTGTTGATATGAAGCTGCGCAATGATGCAAAATAAAATAATTCATTTTCCCCTCAAATGGATTGACACAAATGCAACAACCCTGTGTTGTATAATGTAAGGTGTATAGACATTTGTGCTGAAAATAATATCTAATTAAGAACAGCAACAAAGTATTGGTACTCACTTTTCATCTCTTTTCGTTGTGTTTGCCTGTTTTTCATTTTTAGGACTTACTGAAGGTTTTCTCACTCTTCAGCTTGTCTTTTTCATCTGCAATCCTGTTTTTACCTTCTGGAACAACACATTGGGTGGGCTTCTCAATGCCGTCATCAGGACAGCGGAGACCAGGAGCGACCCGTCATAACATTTCTCGGTTTATCACTCCTGCAAGCTGGTTTATGTCTGAAAAGCAGGACACTCTGGGGTGCTGTTACTTTATAGGCACACACGCATGGAAACATACACCCTGCCTGACCAGGACATGGAAGCATATTCATACATTCATGCTGTGTGTGTTGCTGTGCACAGACTTTCTCACGCACAAAACTGCACACACACATACACAAACAGTATCAGTAATAAGGCCTGGGAGCTGTTGCTGTGTGAGAGGTAATTACTCCATGCAGCTCACTGAGGCTTTGATGGAAAGTTTTAGACTAACTGGCTCGACTGTAAGAAGCCTTGACTCTGCTTCTTTTTAACAAGAACTCTTTATGGCTCCTTTTGCTTTCTTTTCTCTCTTAAATGCTCCAGTTTAATGGCATCCTGGAAAGAAAAAAAAGTCTTATTTTTAGATATAGGCAAGTGAACATACAAGGCAAAGCTGAGTTCATATAATACCATTGAAGGTGTTGTTGCAACGTCCCATCACATGCTGTCAGATGCTGTTTAAAAGAGTCTACTTTCTTGCTGGCAAAGCAAAGCTTCTTTATGACGCTGAGGTCTGCCTGCTTTGTCTACATGCTGCGTCTGACTCATGTGGGACTGCGCTGGGTGAGACGACGGCTTTCCGTCTCAAACCACTAACAGCCAGTTGTGTGTGTATTGCAAGTGGTCTGGTCCACAGCCTGTGTGTGAAGTGTCTGCTGTGGTAGCAGAGCGGTAGTTTGCACAGGCCTTACAAGCTTGCCTGTTGACTTTCTACCCTGATTACTGCTCCTCTTCCAGCCACCAGCCAAAAACACATGGAGTATTTTTGGAACATCATTACTCAGATCTGCATTTTTAGCCAAAGCCATGTAAGGCACTTTGGTACACATGCTTTTAAAGGCATTATGCTGCAAATAAGAGGACTTATAGTAACCCAAAGTGGATCTAAACCTGAAGTGGCAGTGGCTGATTGTTGCTCCCCTCGATGCAAAATAGTTAAACTAACATAATCAGCGATTTGGCAACCTGAGCGCGATGTTCACTGAATTGCAAATGTGCTGCTCTGGGCAATATAAGCCAATCTAATCCCTGCTTTGACATCACTGCTCTGGACACAAGCTCTCTCTCTCACACACACTCACGAGTGTTTTATGCATGTCTGCATCAGCAAAAATCCATAGATAAACAATACAGATGCAGATGTTTAAAAGCAATCTGTGCTTTATAGCAGCATGAATGTCTTTCTGAGAGTAATTAAAGAGAAAGTCAACGTCATTTCATATTTTGCAGCAGATCAGTAGGTTTAAGTCTTACAGTAAAGCATGTTTTATTGCCTTTCATTGGTTATGTTATCCTCTAAAAACTAATTCATTTACACCACATGGTTACTTAGCTTTTTTGTGATATAGATTTTGTTTTTGGTGCAGGTTTTTGCCGTTTTATTGCAGTTATTGTTCAGTTGTGGTCTAAAAAGATACGGTTTTAGTGTGATTTTTAAAACCAGAAATTGTTTTGAATGTTGATGCAGATCAAAATATGCATTTTTGTCTTGTATTGACATGCCATCATAAGATTTTTAGTCCTAGTAAAATATTACATGCTATATTGCCTTTTCATTATTGGTTCCATTTTGCATAAGAAGTTAAATAAATATTCAACCCATCTATTCTTAGTGCAGGTACATTGAGGTTAAGTTGTGATTTATTCAAAAGGTGAATTTTTTATGTTTGTATGAGAGGCATTTCCCTATAGATATAAATTATATCACATAATACAAAATAATGTTTTAATGCCTTTTATTGGACACATTGTCCAAAAAATAACTTTCTAATTCAATTCAATTTTGTGAGAATAAAATAAATACAATGGATTTGTATTTTCTATGTCCAAAAGGCAGAAAATTGTCTTGTCATTTTCTTCCATGTGCAAAGATTTATTTAAATAACCAAACGAGACATACAACATACTGTGCAAATAAACACATCATACATACACAATAAATCAGGACACAGCAGCAGATGCTAAAACATAAAGCCAGAGCAAACACTCTAAACAATATTTTTAGTTTAGCTTTTATTGTAGGTTTGGCTGATTTATTGTAGTCATTGTTCAGTTATGGTTGAAAATGTTCTTTTTATGAGAAGCAGAAATTGTTTTTTTTTATATGTTTGTGTATGGATAAATAATGATAAATAAATAAATGATTCCATGTAACACTGAAAACAACATGAACCTTCTGTTAAGGTTATTGCCTGTTCACATCCATAAAAATGAATATATCATCCTTTGTCTAAAAAGGATTATAGCAGGACCCCGGTGACCTGTCAAATACACATTTCATTTTATACTGGTATCCATGCACCATTTACAGAGGGAAAACGTCTGCAGCTGCAGCTCGGAGGTTTTAGCCCTAAAGAGCTTACTCAAGCACAACAACATCAGAGATGCCTCCAAGACCAACTGCCTTACGTAACTGATGCTCCGTAACTCATCCACACAAATTATAATCCTGTGTTGCTATGGACACAGCTGTCCCAGTGGGCCTCCCATCCCATCGCACTCCAAAAGAGGAGTGACCTCGATTAATAAATGCAAGTTGTGGCTGATTCAGAAGCAGAAGTCAAATTAAAAAACATTAAAATGCTCATAACAGTAATAGGAACAGTGATACTGATAAAGGGAAGCTCAGGGCTCAAAGAGGCAATCAGCTGCCTTACTGATGTGCCCTTAGGCAAGATGACATGCTGCTGGCAGCTCCTGAGATGCCAACCCTGACCTCTGACCTCCCTGTGGAGAAACACAGTAAAGGGAATTTCTGCCATCAGACAGGCGAAAATACTACTTTTACAGTAACAGTACGATTTGATACAGTATGATTTGAAGGGATTATTTCTGTTTAGCATGATTTTATGACATTTTAACATTAAGTCTGACTTTACCTCAACATAACTCGCAGAAGTGACAATCCATTGTTTAATGTGTTATTTGCATCACAGATGACACACATAGCAAAATGAAAAGAATGTGAAAGACAAAACATGAAGCTAAAGATGAAATGAAACAAAACAACTTTTTACTGCTGTATATAAATTGAAACAGCACATTCACTTGTACCATATACTTTTTAATATACGTATTGGTACACTCAAAAAAAAAAAAAAAAAAAAGTTTGCCTGACCATAGTTTTGCAAAAACCTAGGTTTGATGTTTTAGTGGTTTTTCACATCTGATTTGTTTTTTAAAAACATGCACAGATTGTAGATTTCCATATGAAATTGAAAAAAACTGAAACAAATATGCTCAGGGTTGAGGAAATGAGCTAATGAAGCCCTGACATGAATGTAATCACAAAATAGCACTGGTTTAACAATAACAAAAGGATTAGAATTGAAATCAGCACAACCATAAATGAGAGTCAAGCATGTTAGTAGTTCTTTCCCTTTTCATTTGGTTAAATGAAAATCTCACCATCATCACACTTGCTTAAAAAGAAAAAAAAACTCTTTTCACATACATGTCAAGGTACTTCAGAAAACTAAGGTAAAACAGCTGCACTGTAAACCATTACAATGAAGAAGAGAAAATTGACTTCAGATTTAAAAACTCTTAGGAGTGTGCCACTGCCTACATCCTCATATGAGACAACTTGATAAGAAAGAAAGAAAGAAAGAAAGAAAGAAAGAAAGAAAGAAAGAAAGAAAGAAAGAAAGAAAGAAAGAAAGAAAGACAGTTTCAAAGATCACTCCCTTCTGTGGAGTATTGAAAAAAAATGATAGAAAGGATAAAGACACCAAATAGAGCATTCATTTTTATTTACAAGCCAGTTCATTTTCTTTTCATAATATTGAAATAACATCATCATCTAAAGTTATTAGAAGTGTGTATGCTTTTGCTTTTAGTTTTTCAGTGTGTAAGAAATGTTTTAAGATCAAAAGTACTGGGAAATGTGGAAATCATTTCAGTGCTGACAGGGAGATGGGCTAGAAAGTCATATAATTTTATATTGCAATAAACATCATTGTAACAAGTGTTCTTATTTCATCTTAAAGGGTTAATTTTGTTTAAGTTGTCATCTACACTTACAAAAATATCAGCATGCTCAGTATTGATCATTATAATTGTTTTGAATGTTTTACCTTTAAATTTCATGTATTTTTGAGGTTCCAGGAGCTGACAAATTTCACTCTTTGATTTAAAGCTGAAAAAGGCAGGTCATTTTACTCAGGAACCTTTCAAAGCAAAAAGAAGAATGTGATCAAAACCTTGCTTTTAATACATTCTGTTCCGGATCATAACTCAGTGTAATTCTTGGTCTTGAATACAATACAAGCCTTACATCTAAAAAGTCTGACACTGTAGGACCTAATGTCTTGGTGATAGAGCACCTGCAAGAACTGAAGAATGTTTCTTTGTCTCTTGTCAACCTCAGCGAAGGTGTCAGAGAAGCCTGAAGAGGAAGCAGACTTAGATATTCAACCTGCACTAGTGAATAATAACCTTGTCTTTGCCTGCAGATGTAGCCTGTATAGAAACTGGTTAGCATATTACCGTAATCAAGTCAGATAAACCAGGCAGTGGTTTTGCAGCTTTGTGGGTGGGTGGCTGCTGAGAAGCAAAATCAAATATAAAGTAATGGAAATAAAAGCATATTGGATTAGAGCAGGCAGCGAGGAAGGCGTTTCATGTTGCAATGAGTGAGAATTGGATAAAAACATTTGTTTCATTTTGCCTCCTCGGGTTATGAGAAGTGTTGGAAAAATGGAAGGAAGGCTGACAATATTTCAGCATATCTCACTTTCCTCTTAGTGGTAATGACTACATAAACGCATGAGTAAGATGATAAAGCTTTCAGTTATTCTGTCAAATTATATTAATGTCAAATAATACGCATAAAGGTTTTTCATTTGGGTTAATGGCTTTGATTTGCTCTGACTTTGCGTCATCATCCATTTGATTAAATCCACAAACTACAGATAAAGCTTATCTGTTTCTGAGAAACATTTATAGCAACACAATAGAACAATTTGTCTGGGTAATGGAAAAAAAGACATCACAATTTAATAAAATCAAGGCATATGTCAGCAGTGGATTAATACTCATGTGATCAATGTTCATCTTCGGTTTATTGGACTATAAACAGCATATACTCACATCCAGCAGTGAAATAAAGCAGATTAACCCACCATCAAATCTACTAAAGGACTATTAAAATCATTAAAATTCTAGACAGATATGTAGGCTAGATGTAATTCCAGGGATATTACAGAAATAGACATATAATGTACGTGCAAGGGAGAAAGAAATACCATAAAGTAGCATTATACACTGCTGTAAACTATTAACTAGAATAAGCACAGCACAAATGTGAATGTTTGCATATTACAGGGATGTGTAAAATACTGGAATTGGGTGTAATGTTACTACAAAACTCACAAATGTCCAACCAGATCACTTTATATGATTAATGTAGGAATATCGTAATGTGTTTTAATGATTAAATGCAACAAATTAGTAGAGCACACATATAAACTCATTTTGGAGCAGGGTAGAAACAATGCATGTAACTCTGAAGAGGCAATAATAGTCCAGAGACTGGGGCATTGGCATTTAAAACTCATTTGTGTACAAATTTACACGGTTAATTTACACAGTTGTGGAAGTACTTATATGTGATTGGTGTAATTCCATTGTCTGCAGCTTTAAATTTCTACTTCACTCTAAATATTATACTTTTCAATCAGCTACATTTATCTGACAGCTTTACTTAATTTCAGAAAGAAAAAAACCAAGTTTCTGCAAATGTGTTGAGTCAAGTGAGATGTTTCACATCCTTCTTAATATAAATATTAAATATAACATAAATATTATTGCATCATAACAAAACATGAAAAGTTGACTCTTTATATGTGTGGTGATCTTATACAATATAATGCATTACTGTGAATAAGTTAAACTACATACTTTATATGCTTATGAAGTAGTTTACATGAGTTCTATCTTAAACATGAACAGTAATAAATGGTACATACCTTTTAATTCAACAGCAACATGAGTAGAAACATGTTTAATGGTAAAACATAATGAATCTTTCTTATGTGTAAAAAGTAATAATAGTTTAATGAAATCTACACCATTGGGCCTATAGTATTTATACAATATCTAAAATGTAGCCTATTTACTACTACTATTTAATACTTTATGCAACATATACATGAATGCATCAGTGATATGAGCACACATAAGTAATATTTATTGAACAATGGTAACTTTTTATGTTTCATACTTTAACTACATTTTCATGATGATATTTATTCATTTCACTTAAGTAAGATTTTCAATGAGTACTTTCACTTGTAGAGGAGTATTTTAACAGTAGTATTAGCACTCACTTCAGGTACTACTTACCCGATCTGTATAATAATAAAGGAATATCTGATGCCAAGAAGTGCATCAAGTTCAAGATTAAGAATTAAAGTTAAATGTATTAAATATATTTATCTATTTAAAAAGAAAAAAAAACCAAATGCTTATGTATTTTCATAGTTTTACTCAAGTAAGGTGTCATATACTTGTAATGTATTTTCGGAGGGTGGTATTAGTACTTTAATTAAGTAAAGGATTTCATGGCTTCTTCAATCTCCATTATAATCAAATACATAGAGTACACTGACCGGCTTACGTTATTAGGGATATTTTACAAATACAGGATGTACCTGATACAATGGCTGGATCCAAACTAATAAAGTAGTCTAATCTGTAGCCCATGTGCTTTAAGGTCTGATGTGTGTTCAGAGATGCACTTCTGCATTAAACAGTGATAACCAGTGGCTATTTGAGTTACTGTTTCCTTTATATCAGCCCGAACGAGTCTGGCTATTCTCCTCTGACCTCTGGCGTCCAACTAAACATATTTTCTCTTTTTCAGACTGTTCTCTCTAAACCCTAGAGAAGGCAGTGGTGAAAGTCCCAGTAGCTCAGCAGTTTCTGAAGTATTCAGACCAGTTTTGGTACCAACAACCATGCCAAGTTCAAAGTAACTTAAATGACCTTTTCTTATCTCTTCTCAACTTCAGCAAATCCTTCTGACTGTGTCTGCATGCCTAATTGCATTAAGTTGATGCCATGTGATTGGCCTATTAGATATTTGCATTGCAGTGCAGTTGAAGAGGTGTACCTAATAAAGTGGCTGGACACTTTAACAGTGATCTAATGTTACCAGGAAATCAAATATGGCCAACCAGATGACTGAATACGAGGAATATAGGAATATTCAAAAACATTTTAGTGATAAAATCCAGCAATTTAGTATAACATGCTTAAAAACTCACGTAGGATCAGCATAGAAATCCTGCATGTTTGTAAAAATGTAAAAATACTGTCCATAAACTAGGTTAATGATATTCATAACTCATTTGTTAATCAGAGCATGTTGTCAATAATTGTTATAAAGCAGTTATAGTCTTAAAAAAACTTTTTTTTGTATTTTTGCTAATAAAATATCTAATACAAACAATTGCATTTAAGATTAACCCTCAAAGATATAAACAGCCACCTGTGACCAAAAGCATCAACTGATTTGTAATGGTTAATAGCTTCTGAAAAACTGATCATATCAATACATGTAAATAAGTCAGGTAAAATGCAGTTTCTCAGCTTTTCCGCATCATCAGATATGACCCATTTGGACATTCAGAGGCTTAGTAGTG
>JAPTMW010000013.1:17310051-17323701 GCA_029822955.1 Ostorhinchus angustatus | reverse complement strand
AGTCCCGTTCGCTCGCCATCCTTGTTTGTAGCCTACTCACCGGCTTTGCTGTCAACTCTGTTATCCAGCATTTGCTTACGGAGCGCTGATTGGCTCATGAGAACTTCAAGGACATTCTGATTGGCTCTAAAGGCCGAACAGTGAAGGAGAAAAACAACACTGCTCTGTCTACTGCCTTTGCCCCAGAGTATCTGTAATTGCACAGCATGCGCTAATTGCGCTAGCATACGCTAGTTGGACCAAGTTTTAATAACTAAAGTTTTATGACAGGCGTATCGAAATATCGCCGTTTGCCGTTGTGTATTGAACCGAACAGGGCGTATTGAACGGTTCAATAAAACATTGAATATCGTTGCATCCCTAGTAACAAGTGAAAGTGTTATCTCTGCACTCTTGTCTTTTACTTTATTTTAATTGATTACTGTTTGTTATATAAATTATGTTTTAATTGTAATTGTGTGCTTTTAACCTCTTTTCCATTTTTTTAAAGCACTGTCAATTGCTCTGTGTATGAATTGTGCTATACAAATGCATCTGCTTTGCCTTGCCTTGAGAGGACTGGATCATACAATGACCAATACAGTTCTGGAGAATGATTGAATCATAATTTCTCTACCTTAGGAACAAAACAAAAGCTGGTGAGTACTATCACTAGTGATTTTGGAGGTTGGCAAAATTAAAATGGCTCCAGCACCAATGGTAAGCACAGAATTTCATTTTAGTGTTGCGTCGTGGGTTGTTTGTAGCACTAGTTTAGCTTGACAGCCAAGTGTAGTTAAGTCACTATGGTAATTGTTTAAGAGTGCGTAGTTAGTATTGGTAGTTACAGTTCGTACAGTTGGTCCACTTAAACCTCCAGAAGTTTGTGTAATGGGTTTTGCTGAAAATGAAGACGTCCCAACAGTTTTGACAACTTCAAATCTTTTCACTTGTTGTTGTCTGCAGACTCTGAGATGTGCAATGTACAGTAATCATATTTTATACAGATTACAATGATAGTCCTTTTATTAGAAGCATTATCTAGATCATTATGAAATATGAAGGTGACTGATATTGGCTGATTAATTTAGGCATCTACTTTTTCAACCAGTTTGGGTGTTGGCCTCTGTACCCGACCGCCACCCAATCCACATAGTACTGAAGCTGTATGGATCCTCCTTCTGGTGGTGAGCCTACAGGAGGTGAGGGAAACACATGCCAGTTTCAGGCATGTGTCCAACCAGTAAGAGACCCCGGGGCAGACCCAGGACATACTGGAGGGATTACATCTCATACATTTTTATCACTAGGTCTACAGTTTATAAGGACAGCAATATAAAAGCCTCCTCCCCACACCAGTAAAATAACATTTCTAGTTTGTAAAATATTACTGCAGTTGGGTGCAGAACTTGTTAGAAGATGTTGTTCTCCATGTAAACCCCAATCAGAGCACAAAGGGAGATGGACGATTTCTTTATGTAGCAAAAACCCTATTGTAAAAAAGATGCATGTACTGTTCACATTTCTTACCTGTGTTTCTCTCTTTGCCTCCACAGTGGACATAAACTCAGCGCTGCCCTTGCGTCTCCCTCCGGCTGCCATTCCCATGGACCTGCGTGTGGACCACCACCAGCAACAGCAGCAGCAGGTGTCATCCCTGTCCCCACCTGGGCAGCAGTCGTCAACACCAGGGCCCCAGGCCGGCGGGGGCGTGGTATCAGCCTCAGTGCGGGAGCAACAGCTGCAGCAGGAACTTCTGGCCCTGAAACAGAAGCAGCAGATCCAGCGGCAGATCCTCATTGCAGAGTTTCAGCGGCAGCACGAGCAGCTGTCTCGCCAGCATGAAGCCCAGCTCCAGGAACATATTAAGGTATGAAATCTGTATTTACGTATTTGTATGCGCTACTAGTGTTGTAGTACTCGAGATCGGTCTTGGTCTCAATACTGCTTTTTTAACGGCTTGGTCTTGTCTTGGTCTTGGGTGCATTTTTACTTGGTCTTGTCTTGGTCTCAGACTGTGTGGCCTCGGGATTTTAAGACGAGATCAGTTGAGACTACCACTGTTAAGTGATTTGCTCACACCACTGATTCAAGTGGAAAGGGATCTATTTCAAAGCAACCAGTTATTGGTTGCTTGATTTGTTTCCCAGGGTTTCACCAGCAACGGCAGCATACAGACACACCGCACAAGTGTTGTCATTCGTGCGGTCTGTCTGTATGCTGGTACGCGTGGCATGGAACGCATCACCCATATAATCTCTTGACGGACCTGTCCATATTGGCACTATAGCAGGAGTGACAAGCATATGGCCTGCAGGTCAAAACTGGCCCGCCAAACGTTCTAATTTGTCCCACAGAATGAATATGGAAAGTGCACAAATTATACTAAAGCTATTAAGAGTCAAAGGTGTCATACTTGTTTTAGTTAAGGTTCCACATTCAGCCCAATTGTGATCTCAAGTAAAATAATTGCATAATAACCTATAAATAATGACTCCAATTTTAAATCAAAATTTCATTGTAAAAAGTATTGGTATGAGATCAGCACAGCTAAAAACTAATCATAAAAAAAATTAGATCAGAAGCAAAAATCCAGAACGGGACAGCAATAGCAGGGATGTCTGCAAACTCATTAGTCATAAAGTTTGGTATCCAAAACCACAAAGAATACATCTGTAAAACAACATGCAAAACCAAACTGAACCAAAAACTGTGACAAACAATAAGGGATATCTATTCATGGGTTTGTTTTGGATGGTGAAGCCGTTTGAGTGTTTTGTCATTGCATTTTATTCATACTTGGTATGTTCCCATAATTTTAACGCTGTAATTCTGTTAAGGAAACAGCTACTGTTCGGTTGATACTGTAGGTGCTTAATTTTTGACACATAAAAATAAACTAAGAATTGAGATTTCCTGCATTGTGGTGCTTTGAAAAAAGTGCAGAGACTGTCGTTACTGTTATTGTAAATCAATCTGAAAATAGAAAATTTGTACTTTGTTCACCCTTCTAGTAATTTTTTATTGTATGTTCGGTCTTGGTCTTGTCTCGGTCTTGACCTGCCTTGGTCCTCCTGGCCTTGCCTTAGTCTTGACACTTAAAAGTCTTGGCCTTGTCTTGGTTTTGGAAATGTCTTGGTCTCTTATGGTACGGTCTTGACTACAACACTGTGCTACTACTCCCAAAATAAGCATAATCCATCATTAAAGCTGCAGACCATCTGCCACAGCAGTGTAAAGTGAGAAATACTATCAAAACAGCAGAAAGATCAACAAACAGGCATTCATCCAAAAATCAAACCAGCAAGCTTGCAACAGAAGCCTATTTAAAAGTTTACTAAACAAAGCAAAGACAGCTCTTAATTTAGTCTGCCACAGGATCCTTCATGAACAGACCGGATCCAACAAAAGAGAGGAGCTCTCTACTTAAATTACTGTGAGTGAAGAGGGAGTCCAGAAGAAGACAGCACATTGGCTTCATTTACTTGAACTTCAGAGAAAACAATATAGGTTCAGAAATATGTGTGAAAGCTGAACTTTGCATATTACATCACTGATGTGCAGCAGGCCTGTTGTTGTCTTCTTTAAATTTCAGTACATCATATATAGTTAGGGTTTAAATTTTTATGTCTTCATAGAATTTTGCACAACACTTGTGTAAACAGTGTAAACGATACACACACACAAAAAAAAAAAAAAACTGTGGACCATTTCCCATCCATTTTCAATTGGAAGATGTTGAAATGATCAAACTCATTCCTCTTTGGAGCTAGATTACTTTGTCAAGCTTTGATGTAGAAACATGGTTGAAAGTTTACAGAAGTCACACAACTTGGCTTGTAGTGATGCAATGGTACAAGTATCCCACAGTTTGGTCTGCACCTTGGTTCTTGTGCCACAGTTTTCGGTTCGGTTTTGGTACTTGTTTTGTGCGTAAAGAGAACAGGTTTTTTTCCCCTAAAATTGTATTTTTATTCTGCTTGTTAACAAAAACTGAATTTCACAGTACGAACTAATTCTATGACTGTACTGAATAAAATAACCCTTTCTGTCCTGAGCAAGAGAACACTTTCTTATTCCTTTACTTGTATACAGTTGTATAAAACAGGCACATGCGCACGTAAGGACCAAAGGGGGCATTTTAAAATAAATTAATTCCTGTTCTGCACAGGGATGTAAAAGAAAATGGCGGTATAAAAACACCACGGTTATCTACTATACGCATTTCCTTGTAGTAGTGTGTCATGGTATTGTATGTGTGCCAGAGTACTGTACCCAGTCAGGAAACTGTGCGCACGTAAAAGTGAGACAGTGTGTTTAATTGAGGGTTGGGTGGGGTTCCGGATCTAATGTACGTGGGTATGGGCGGATGCAGGTTTGGAAAAGTGGTGGACCCGTGCAGGACTCTGATGTATGTGGAGTCTAAAGCCGCTTCTCTGTCGCTGTCTCACTGAGGGGCAGGGCTTCCCTGTGCTGCGTGCTCACATGCAGAGAGAGAGACTTGCGGGGCGAACTTTCGCCTTTCGCCACCAAAGTAAAATCAATTACAGAACCGAAATCCCGTGGTTCACAAGGGCGGATTGTCCCGTGGTGGGTGAACCGAATGGTTCATGGTTTTCACGAGTACTGTTGCATTCCTAGTAGCTTGACATCTAGTACACTGTTTATGAAATTGCAGTTTAAGTTTTATTTTTGCCCTTATTTTGCACAGAATGTTCAGACTTGATATCATCATTAGACCAGAAAGAGGTTTGACCTATGAGCCTCTCTCCCTCTTCTATCCAACAGCCTCCGTAAAACCAGTTTTATATCATATTAGTGACCCATGATTTCCTTAAATCAACATAAAGTTAAAGTATCAATAGAGTGACAGAATACATTAAGCACAACGCACAATCAAATAAAACAAAATGCTATCTGGAGGTAAGGATACAAGTTCAGGGAACTTGTCTGGATGCAAAATTTTGCTAGACATAGGAAAGAAAAGGTTTTTAAGACTCTCTTCACTGAGCTTTCCCTGAAGTATGTAAACTTTCTAAGCTTTAGAAGCAGAAAATGTGTATGTTTGAGTGTCACATTTGATGGAGGGTATCCTCATATGTCATGGAGTACTTGACATACATCAGACCCAGCTGGGATCAGATATCTAACCTATATGAGTACTTGTGTCGTAGTGACCTGGAAATGTGAAGTGAATCTAGATCAGCACACTCACACAGTGAGCCTTTAGTACATCTGGGCCCCTGAGAACATCACCGTTTTCTTGTGGGTCTGAAATGTCATATAAAAATATTCTGCTGTTTTTTCTCCTTTAGACTAATGATTTTTTATCATGGAAGTCGATTGCTAGACCTCTTTGCTTTCTTATCTCTCTTTTAAACTGCTTATCATGTCATCAGCTCATCGTCTCTTCATTTTCTCTTTTTTTCATATCTTTGCTTCTTTCCTTCTGTGTTTTTTCTTGTTCTGTTCTTACATTTTTTTGCCTTCCTGTGGTCTTTATTTCCTTGCTGCTTCTTGTCTTCTTACACTTGTTTGTTTTAACTCTTGTGTTTTCTTGTCTGCCTTACTGTCATTTCTTCTATATTCTTCCATTCTCATCTCTTCTGTTTTCCTTATTTCTCTTCTTGTCTTTGTGAGTTGTTTTGTTTGTTGTTCATTTTTGCCATAATCATCCCACCATTTTTCTTTCTTTCTTTCTTTCTTTCTTTCTTTCTTTCTTTCTTTCTTTCTTTCTTTCTTTCTTTCTTTTGTCCGTCCATCCGTCCATCTGTCTTTTTCTTTCCTTCTTTAGTATGTTTTGTTGGAGGCAATACCCAGTTTTTGATGGATTAGTGTAAATAAATGTTGAGTTAAAAGTCAAAACAGTCTATCTTTCTCTTTCCTCTTGTCACCTGTGTTGCCGGTTGTTGTGGTGTAGATGTTGAGGAGTGAGTGTTGCTGTCTGAAGGTCTGTCTGGCCTGTGGTGGGGCTGAAGGACCACTCAGGTGGACGCCAGTGACGCACGGCCAAGTCAGGGAGGCCCGGCCTCAATCAGCCCCATTCACAGTCCCTGTGTACACACACACACACACACATGCACACACACACACATTAAAACATACACATCATCTCGAATGTCAGCAAACACACAGATGCACGCACGCCCAGTTTACTTCATTCAACGCACACAGCAGCATGCAGATGCTTGCTTTTATGATGCACACCAGAGTTATTATGGTTCTGGAATTTTCATTAGTTTTTATCTCTGTTTCAGTTTTATTTTGGTTATTTTCAGTTTGTTGTTACTTTAATGAGCAACACAGTTACAACATGCAAATGGAAGAAGCACAAGCAAATTAAGAAAACGTGCTTTAATTCAATGTGAAAAGTCACAATGCAGCCCAGCCACATTTAGCAGGAATATTTGCAGTGCATTTATTGTTGTGAGGATGTTTTCTTAATTTGCTTGTGCTTCATCTATTCACATGTATTTTCATCAGTTCAGATACCATAGCAAGTAGTTCTGTTTCTATTTTAATATCGAGGAATTAATGAGTTTTAGTGTTGGTGTATTTTTCTATTCTGTTTTAGTGCTATTTAGTGGAAAACCGTGATTTAGCTTGTGTGACATGATATGATTTATGAGACTATTATTTAAAAGTCCCATATTGTGCAAAAACATTGTATTAAAGCTGAAATAAAGCTGACTTACCTTCAATTCTGATTGTTCGGCTTTCTTCATCGTAGTTTTTTAATTTAGTTTTTTTGTTTTTTCTTTTCATTAGTCACTATTTTTTTCACAGTTTGTTCCATATTTTCTTTT
This sequence comes from Ostorhinchus angustatus, assembly GCA_029822955.1. Classification (NCBI taxonomy): domain Eukaryota; kingdom Metazoa; phylum Chordata; class Actinopteri; order Kurtiformes; family Apogonidae; genus Ostorhinchus; species Ostorhinchus angustatus. The sequence continues at coordinate 17,316,916 of JAPTMW010000013.1, read as the reverse complement.
TGTTTCCTTTATAATAACCCTGATGCAAACAAACTCCAATATCTACAAACACATACATCTCTGTTCCATTTTGATGAGTGGGACCTCTCCTAAAGTGAGAGATATCCTTGAGCTCTTAACAGTATTAGTCAGAAGTGAAAAAGGGAAATTGTGTGTGTACACTACATCTCTGGTTTATTCAGCCACAAGGGTTTTGGGTGTGTATTTGTGTGTATATGTTGGCGGGAGGTTACTTTGAGCTTTCCCACCCACTCAATCCCCTCTCCTCAACCTTGATTGAAAGGCAAAAAAAGAGAGAGAGATCACGGCTCTGGGCTGGAAATGGGCCAGATGTGTTCATCTGGGCCTGGGCTTTTCTCACGGGCCCCACCTCACCTTCCCCTCACCTTCAGCCACTAATATATTCACAGATGTGTCTTATACATTTGATTTGCCCTCATGGTAAACACAAGTGTATGTCCTGGCTACTGAGTGTCTATTTGTGGTGTGTATATCACCATCAGAAGTTGATTACATGCAGTTACAGTAAACTGATCAAATATTGCCATGGGGTGCTTGGTGATAAGGGGCCGAGCAGGGATGGAGTGTTGATTCCTTGCATCAGAGATGTCATTATGGAGCTGGCTGAGTGACAGCACAGACAGCTTGCCTAGTTACTGTATATTATCGAGGCATTAAAGAGTAATTGGGACTTGTAATTTGGTGCCTTAGGTTGTTGATATGTATTATGTCTCCACAGAAGGTGAAACCAGTTTTTGTGCAGCCTTGCATTGTGCCGTCACAGCATTTAATTGATGCTCTTATCCACAGTGACTCACAGTGAGTTCTGGGTCTCATTCAAGGACACTTCAATGTGCTTACAGGGGTGTTTGCAAGTGCATTTTGGCTTTCATAGGAGTTTATTTTTGACCTTTTGGAAACAGGATAGGGCAGCAGACCACTCTACACAGTCAGGTTTGTTGCTTAAAGGCCTGAGGATCACAGATTTTTGCACAAAGCCATTTAGCCTCTCTTATTTGCAGTAATGAAGAAGTGAGCAGATTGGATTATGCGCCTTGCTAAACCCTCATCCCCAGTTAAATTGTTTTTATTTATTTAAAGCTTAAACGTGTGGCCTGAGGTTTTTACAGTTTTGCAAAGGTTTTATAGCTTCAAACAGCAGTCAGACTTAATTATTTCAGATAGCAACTTAAACAGAGCTGGAGTGTAGTCTTAAACACGGCTTTAAGACGAGAACGTAATGAACTGACAGCATTTAGAAAGGCAGTATGACAGCAGGCTGATTTCTTTTTCTACAGAAACACTGTTCAGCACTTGAAATACACATACATTTTTTTGTCTTTTGCAGCAGCAACAAGAGCTGTTGGCGTTGAAGCACCAGCAGGAGCTGCTGGAGCACCAGAGGAAGATGGAGAACCACCGCCTGGAGCAGGAGCTGGAGAAACAACAGAGGGAGCAGAAACTACAGCTGTTGAAGAACAAGGAGCGAGGACAAGAAAGTAAAATAATAAGCAGTTAACATCACAGGGTTCAACAGTAAGGCTCATTCAGTTGCAGAGATGGTGGTGGAAATAGCAGAGAGTTGAGCTATGTTGCTTTGATCTGAGACTGAAAATTAGCTTAACCTTTACAATTAACTTTACTCTTTTCCTTGACTATCAACTATGGACAAGTAGATGTCTGACTTGACAACTGAAAAAAAGCATTTATGTTGAACCCTGCACTACCATCTACGCCAAAAGTAGATATGCAAGAAAATGTATTTAGCATTGCAATGTTATATTTTGTTCTCAATGACACTTTTTTTTTTTTTCAATAGTTTATATGCAGAAGGATCACAGCAGACAGCATGTTTGACTTCTTGTTGTTTTTGCTGCATAAAAAATATTTGTATATTCTTCATGAGGTAAAACTATGATGTGCAATACCATTACTCAATATGGCACTGATATGTGTTGCTACAACAGAGACTGCAAACCCTGAATATCTTATGTTATAGAAAATTGTCCTTCTTTATTTACTGAACAAACTGCACATGTATTTCAGATCAGTTAAGCAGAACATAATTTAAGTAAGACATTATAACTTTACCAAATTAAGTTTGTAACTGCTGCCTTTTAGAATATTATTGTTGTTTGTAGGATATCGTCTCTACTGAGTCCAAAATAATTACAAATGGCAAAAACTACATTGTCCTTACTCTTTTCCACTGTGCTCTCCTGCAGTCATTTTCAAATGAACTGTATGGTAGCTGATGTCTAATGATGGGCTTCATCTGCTTGGTCAAATATTCAAGACCTGTGTGTGAAAGGATGGTGTTATGTTAGTCAAGTGATTTTTCTCATTCATTTTAGACCTTTTGCAGGGTGGTTAGTGCACATGTTCATATCACAATGACAGTAACGATTGATTGGTAATCACTCCCTATCATATGCTCAGTGTACCATTATGTGGTGTCTACCGGTGAAATTATAGCAGCTACAAGAAAGGAAAGTTCCTTGATAGAATCAGTGTTTGGTTTGTCAGTTCTCGGCTTTTTAGTTAAGAGCAGTTAGAGCAGTTAGTGAACTCCACCATCAGACATAACAGGTGATGGTAATCCTTAAGACTGGATGTTACAGGAGAGAGGACTTAATGTACACATTATGTAACTCCCTCTGTAGATTTACACGGCTCATTCTAAGATTATCAAAACATGACAATTCTTATTTCCATGTGATTATCCTCTAATGAAAAGATAATTGTGAATATTATATTCCATTTCTGCAGATAGATTGGGCTCGTATTTGACAAAAAATTCTGATTTAGTTTTTGTTGCATTGACAAAAACAAAACAAATAGTGCAAACAAGAAAATAGCGACTTGTAAAGAAAGAGGCTTCACACCTCCAGACATGTAGCACTATGAAACAAAAATAGCAGTGATTCAGTGTAGTCACTTGAGCCTGTGTTGAAGCATCTGCTTGGTCTCAACTGTTTAACCAGAGCTCCTCCTTGAAAGGACTTTTGAGATCAGTATTCACAGTGTGTGTCTGTACATGAGTGCTTGTTTGCATGGCTCTGTATTTATTTCCATTTTACTTGGAGAACCTGTGTATTTACTGTGGTAAACGAGCTGTATTAGCCGGTGGCCTTGGCGGGGACTAAGCCGAGTTATTATCGCTGCCTGCTGGATGTCTCTCAACAGTTCATTGAAAGCATGTGGACAGGCGTCCTTGAGAGCAGTTTACACACTATATGAAACGTGGTTACACATTGGGGCTACATCCGTAGAAGTTGAGTGTATGTGTGAGAGTCAGGGAGAGGGTTTGCAGTTGTGTTTGCTCTCACGTGTATGTACGCGAGTGCTGTCTTTTTTTGGAAAAGCTCACCTCTGGTTATCAGTTATTCATTCAAAGGTGACAACAATTCAGCTTCACGTATAGAAAACTGTAAATCTCTTTGTAAATTTGTCTGTTCCATTTGAGTCGACGGTAAATCATCATCTTTCTTCAGATGTACTTTATTATTCGACTCAAACTGCAGGATAATAGCTCAGATTTGTCCACATAACAGGTTTGCTCTCCTTTAAGTGTGAGCTCATCATTTTCAGCCATTTTTCTCCATCCCTTTATTTTCTGGCACAGCTCCTCGGTGTTACTCTCATAAACTGTCCCGTAAATGCCTCCAAAAATATTTAAAATGGTTCACATCTCTGTCTAGTTAATAAAAATAAAACGTGGCAACACATTTGAATCACCGCTGCGAGCTGCAACATTACATTTTGCCAATTGCCTATGACAGCTTGAGCTATTTTTCATAAACCAGCTCTGATTTTTTGCAGTTTCTTCAGTTCTTGAGCCCAATTTGATAATGCACACCTTGAACCTGACTTAAAAAACAGAGAATTAATAAAGGAGACTTCTTACTATTTAGCTAATAGGTAGTTGTGAGCAATGTGGTTGAGACATTTTGGTTTTATGTATTCTTATAACTTGAAAAACCTAGGGTTGATTCCATTTAATGACAGAAAAAGTTAACAGAGAAAGTTAAAAGATACATAATAAAAAAGGAAATTATATAAATGCAGTTAATGAAAGATCAAAGATACATTAAGCTAATACTCAGATAAAACACATACATATTAACAATGAGTAGATTTTGACAATGGATAAACAATTTTATTTCAGCAATGTTGTATTTCTCCACATTTGAGATTCATGATGAGAGTAAACCATTTTAGAATGAGATGTGAAATAACTGGCTGATAGCGTTGTCTGTGACGCAAGTTGCCAAAGTGATCAAGTGTTACTTGCCAATTCTCTATGGTAAAATGTAGCCCCTTAGTTAGTGGTTTTTGTTTTGGTTTGGTTTTTTTGCACATTAAAGGTGATACCAACTCCTGAAAATAACAGAACTCCTCAGAATTTCTCAGCCATCATGATAAATGTTTTCATCAATAACAGCAGATGCTACAAATTACATAGCTTCAAAAAGGCTAAAAATCTGGGGGTTATAATGAAAGTAAATAGAGCAGTTGCACTGGAAATGGCTGGTTTATGTGAACTGGCAGGTTTTCAGAACTTTTCAGGCTGCTGTACTTCAAGTGATTGCAACTTTTTCAGCTTGTCTCGTTGTTGTTCTTCAGTTTGAACTGAACTTAAGGTATAGCTCCTGTGGTAGAAACAGTTTTGCCAAATTTCCACTAATTTATGCAACTTTGATGTTTTTTTTTTTTTTTTATTAACCTAAATATGGGATTGTTTTTTACGCTCCCTCCTTAGGTGCAGTGGCCAGTACTGAGGTGAAGATGCGCCTCCAGGAATTTGTCTTGAATAAGAAGAAGGCTTTGGCCCAGCGGAGCCTCAACCAAGGAGGACTTCCCAATGATGCCCCCTATTGGTACCGGTAAGAAGACACAAACAATAATCAAAGTGTTAAAATGAATGTAGATAGAGCTTGAGCAGCCTTTCCTCTACATGGCTTAGTTGAGGTTGGCATTTATAAACTGTTCCAGAGAATGCTCTTCTGTTTCAATTGGTAAAATGGATTGTTATTTACATGGCATGGCCAAAGTAAAAGTCCCACACTAATATTTAAGTGGACTGTCTTCAGCTTTATTTCACAATTTCATGCATATGCTATGACACCGTTTTGATAAGCTTACACAACATTTATTTCTGTCGTAATGTTGTGAACCTAGACCTCTAGACTTGATCAACTGAAGCAACCACAGATCTTAAGTGCCCCCACAGGCTTGTACTGTAGGCACTAGGCATAATGAGTCATCACTTCATCCACATCCCATTTTACTTTAACAGGGTCAATCTGGACTCCTCAAACCACATGACCTTTTTCCAGTGATACACAGTCCTGACTTTATGCTCTCTAGTAAACTGGTGGTTGTTTAAGAAGAGAAGAATGAGAGGTTACCCCCTGCATCAGATAGGGTTAAAGAACTTGTTGCAGCTAAAATCCCTGCAGTAAATATGCTATGGAAGGATATTACCTATCTGCGAAGGTAAATCCAAGTAGAGACTTTCTTTAGCAGTTTATTAATTCACCCAATAAACACAGCTTGGTGACCTATTTTGCGCCCCAACCACAAGTTTGGGAGACAGATCAAGAGCACATTACTAAAGTCTTAGAAAAGATAATTAAATGAAAAGTTTTGTATTACAATTAGGGATGTATACAATTAATCAACTACCGATTAATTGTCAATAAGAATTTGCTCGATTAAATTACATTAATTGTTGGTTAATTGCCCTTTTCCACGGCGGTGTTTGTGTCGACAGTACGGGGCGCCGCTGCCTTAAAGGGGACATATCATGCTTTTAAATCCTTCCTTTTCACATGTAAATCATCCACTTATGGTCTGTATAAATGCTGCAATGCTTTGGTCTGAATTCCTCGTTATTGTAGCTCCACAGACCCTTGTTAACCCCTGTTCTGAGGCATGTCTTTAGAGCAACTCATTTTGGTGCGGTCTCTTTGAATACGAATGAGACATTTCACGCTCTGCCCCCCTCCAGGTCGTAGAGCGTTCCACTCCACAACATTCGGCCATTTTTGTAGTTTGATAGCAGCAATACGATTATCTACCGGTAGAGTTTTTGCCAAGTTTATTAAAGATGTCAACAACAGAAGACTTGTCCATCCAGCCTTACATGTTCGAGCCAGAGTCTGACTCAGAGCAGGAGAATGAAGACGACAAACCTGCAGAACCATGCCTTCAAATGCATGCATTGCAAACACCTAAACACTCAAAGTACACAAAAACATTTATTTAAGGGCTAAAAAAATGGATTTTACATAATATGTCTCCTTTAACTCAGTTTCATCACAGGTTTGAATAATGGGGGAATTGTCCACCTGTCAACACCTGTCCAAAGGCTGCCGGCTTGTCCGTGCTGCGACTCCGTGCAGCACGGACTCCATCCGACTCCATCCGATTCCATAGTCATGGAATCGGATCCTGGCATTGATGAGTTAAAATTGCTTTAAGGACATGGTGGAGCACAGTGTTTCCTCTGGTATAGGTTTACGTCCTTGCTGCCACACCAAACATTTCATCTTAAAAAAAAATAATCATCACCGTTGCATTAGACTTATTATATATATGTATAATATACAATAGGCCAGGACAAACGCCCCACCCCCTCAAATGAACGTTTGCAAAGCTTTAGGAGGTAGGGAACATAAATGAGTGTAAAGTTTAACTTTCACTTCTGTGGGGGCACAGACAGCACCGCCCCATGCCCCCATAGTATTAAAAATAGGACAGAAACCTATCATGTCAGAAAAAAGTCAGAAGTGCCCATTTCTTCTAAACTGCCCCTCTTCAGATCCATTTATTTTATTGAGTTTCTCTGCAGAATTTATTT
>JAPTMW010000013.1:17267345-17277666 GCA_029822955.1 Ostorhinchus angustatus | reverse complement strand
GGATGAATGAGAGCTGATGAATGCTCTGACGTCAATGCTGTCCCCTGGCTCGGTGCCAGGAGACCCGAAGGCTTACAGCTCTGGGAAATGCACACATACACCCCCTCCTACGCACACACCTGTAGCTGCAGCCCACTCCTGAGACTCCCGGCTCGCCTTTCTTGTTGTTCGTTTATTTTGTATGATAACATCATTGAGGCGAGTCCTCAACAGCCTTGAAAGGCTCACGTCAGTGAAGCAGAATGGACAGACAACTGAATCATGGCTTGGTAACAGTAGGCCCCAGAATGAGCTGATGAAAAGCACCACGACGGGGAGCATGGAATGTCTCTGTTCGACGAGACACATTTTGCCCCGGAGTACAGTTAGCAGAGCGGCCACTCACATTCAATTACAACGGATTGGTTTGAAATGAGCAAGACACCAATCTGACTGAATAATCCAAATTAAGCTTGTTAAAAGAAGAATGCTCCAGAGAAAGGAGCGATCTGCCAGGAATTTGATTCGGAGGAAATTGTGCTTGTGTCTGCTTTATAGGTTTGAGAGGATTTGTCACATCCTGCTGTTCTGATTGTAAAATAAATCTCACATTGGTGCATCTCACCCCCCTCTCCTTCTCCTCTCAGATCATGGCCAAGCCCAGTGAGTCTCCAGTGGGTCGGCAGCACCAGAGCCACCCTGAGGAGACCGAAGAGGAGCTGAGGGAGCACCAAGATGTAGGCACCCTCCCGCCAGGGGTCACGATCAAGCAGGAGCCCCCCGACCCACAGGAGCTCCAGGAGGAAGCACTGCAGCAGCACAGGGAGCGGGAGCGACAGGCAGAGCAGGAGCTGCTCTTCAGACAGGTAAAAACCAGTCAAAAAATACAAACTCAATCAGCATGATGCTTCTGAGACTTTCCTTGGCACTAATGTAGTGTAGGTGTTTCCGGAGAGGTGAAAACACAACAACCAGACACAGAAATGTAATTTGCACTGTGAAAATGTTGCTCTCTGTCCCATGGTGTCCCTGTGATTAAATGCTGAGCGAAAATGGAAGGTGCATCATTTGTTTTGACTGCCATCTTTTGGCCATAAGTTGTACTTGCAACATATATAGGAAATGACATTTTTGTTCCCTTTAGTCCCTAACTAGATTTACATTTTGCACTTCACAATACAACTTAGAATTACGATCATGTAGTGTTATGGTATATTTAAGAATGTCTTTTTCAGTCAACATGAACACAAAACAAAGTTTCCCCCACATTTTTTATTATCAAATTTATATGTGCAATTTCAACATCAGAACTCACAAGACTAGAATAAAGCACCACTGATGGACTGACTGATGAAACATATTCACAATGGCAATGTAACAACAAACAGATTGCATTTTGAATGTCTCCTTGTTTGGTTTTTGTTCTCATAAAATTATCATTAATTTCATACACTGCCCAGTATTACAACTTTAAATCATCTGTAACGCTCTGTATTAATGTAAACATACTCATATTTATCTAGTTTCTTATCAGCGTACATATTAATTGATTGTTGGGTCTTTATTATTCAATATGGTTTAGTTAATATGGGCCTTGTACAGTGATTGAAGAATGATTACATTTCCCATTATTATCAGCATTTTTATGTAATCCTTGATCACATATCACTTACAAAATGACTGTTTACTAAAAAAATAGTTCTCTCTTGCTATGTCATATTTTAGATGAAGTTATTATGACAAAGTGTTGCAGTAGCTTCATGTTTTACTTGTATTTCATAGAATAGTTTTAGTAATACTTAACATCAAATACAATATGCATATACCTTGGCACATGTGTTACAATCATAAGATTACAGTTCATGCAAAACAGGTTATTTCCTTTCTATCAATAACCAGTAATTAGGAGCTAACTGAGGCAAAACTGTAGTTGTGGAATATAGCCATGCAGAATTTGGCACTGGTGAGTGTTTTGTAACAAGCTAATAAGATACCGACATGTATGCCAAGAACCAAAAGTAAATGTAGATTTGTGTATGTTAATATGAAGATCTGTCGATTCATCTTCTTTTTTGTTTTGGTTGTTTTTCATGTGGAGTCAACAGGCTTAATCACTTTTTTCCTGTCATTATAAGCATAATGTCAAATAGCATTGTAGACTAGATTCAGGCTTGTAACATTATATATTAGAACAAGTGACAACATTCAATACTATCAGTGCTACCCAGATATAATCTTCAGTTGGCCCAGCGTTAGTTTTTGGAAGTGGATACAAACCTTAAATCACAAACACATCACAGTACGGCATATCTCAGCAGGTTTAAATATGTCAGGGTAAACACACCACAGACAAACCTTCTGTCATTTGTGTTTTTCTCTCCATATCTGGGGTTGTGTTTGAGCAGCAGGCCTTGTTGTTGGAGCAGCAGCGGATTCACCAGCTGAGGAACTACCAGGCCTCCATGGAGGCTGCTGGCCTGTCCATCTCCTTTCCGGGCCACCGCCCCCTGTCCAGGGCCCAGTCGTCTCCAGCCTCAGCCTCATCCTTCCCTATCAGCGTCCCGGCCCCTGACCCTCCCGTCAAGCCTCGCTTCACCACAGGTCAGCCTCGCAGAGCAGCCTTTTGTTCTCTGTTAAACTCATTCATGTATCACTTTCAGCCTGACAGTATCCTCTCTGTCGCTCTCAGACATTCATCCAAGAACTATCTTTTAATATGCAGGGGAGTAAATAGAGAGCAGGTGAATTCGCCAAAAAATGTTGTGATGGTTCCTGCCTCCATCTGGTTGCAGTAATAATTGCGATGGATGAGGAAAACTTGCCAGAACCTTTTTTTCTCCCACTCCTACTTCCTCTCAGACATCTGACTCTTCAACAAAGATGAGAAGCAGAACTCATCCCCTAAAAAGAATTAAACTCCCACCAGCAAAAGTGTTGATAGCAGTTATCATTGTTACGATGCTACATAACATGACAAGCTTTTCTGTGCATAGTTTGGACTACTTCACTCCCACACATTTCCAAACTGCACCAAGTTACATCAACGCCAAAAATCAGGCTTTTAAGTTGTATAATATTTTAACTCTGTAAAGGCTGAGTATTCAGTTTATGTGAAGTGTAGTGCTGAGTGGTCCTTCTGACAAACACAAACAAATGTAAGCATTTATATTTTGAGGTTTTTGAACAAAACCAAAGGGACAGTTCAAAACAAAAAAATAATCATATCATGATAGACTCTGTGTGCTGATTTCAATCTTTAGTGACATTTACTGCATAAATGGGTGACAGTATCTCTAATGAATAAAATTTTTACTCATTTAATAAATCTGTATTTTTTTTAAACTGTCACATCCATCTTGGATGTAATATAGGGACATCCAGTGCATCTCAATTATGAGTTTTAGAGAAACATCAATAATGAAATATCACTGAAATACTATCTTTTTATCACAAGGTAGCCCTTAAGCCTGTTCCGTCTGTGCTGCCATGGTAATACTAGAGTTGTGTGATTCTTGTAGCAATGTATACATACTATGCATCCACAATCATCCAATCAGAAGACTGCTAAAAGCTCAACAAAACCAACTATCGGACAACAGAAGACAATCCAAGCAACAAGATCTTAATATAGCAATCAAAAACAAGCTAACAGTCTAAGACCAGCGTATGTCATGAAATATTTAATAAAGCAAAAGACCAATGCAACCAACTTTGCACTGCTAAGCTAAACCTAAGCAGATCCAACAGTACAAGTATTATTTCTCTACCACTAAAACTCACTGAACGAGACAAAGAAGAGGAAAAAAATAAAGCTTGCATTATGAAGTGATAATTTCGAATTTTGTCTTACCTTTGCTGTTCTCTGATCATAGCTTGGTTTTATATGAATGAAGCTTCTGCTTTCGGCTAATCCATTGTTTTGTGTTACATTGAAATGAGTCCAACTAGAAACAAATGGCCCAGGGTTTAATAGATTATGGAAAACAGTCATTTACACACCAAGTAAGTACAAGGCAATCAAAACAGTGTGCAACAAAATATAAGGCCAAATGGAATCAAAACATTTCACTGATGTATGTGTGCCAGTTAAGCAATTTACTGATTGCAACAATTATTATATTACAGACAAAAACAATTATTGTTCTAGGCACTTGGTGGATTTGAATATTATAAGGTGATGTCTTTTTTTCGTAGAACAGAAACCTTTTTGTTTCACCTAGTTGTTATCCTTCCCTCTTTAGGAAGATGCTGTGCAATATATGTTTCTGCCCTGGGACCACACATGTTAATTAAATTGCTTATATACTGTTGCTAACTCTGACCTTGTGATTGCATCATCAATTCAAGTCATTTTTTTTTTATTTATACATTTAGGCCTTCCAATGAGGTGACAGTCAATAGGTGTCACATTTACATAAATTTGCATTATGTTAGCGCTACAAAATACATATACATATACATATACAGATATGTTACTGTATATAGAGCATTAAAGAATGTAATCGAATAGATGGTGAGCAGTTTTTTGGACACTTTCTGTCCAAAACCACCACCCTAGTTTAAGCAGATATTGGAAATGATTCTCCAATTTGGTCAATAAAACATACAGATTATGAAAGCCAAGGAATTGTTGTAGTGAAAATCAATGACTTAGTGAGTACTGCGTCATCCAAAAATAGAACAGCTCAGAAGTTCATGGAGGAAATACACAGCTGGTGGTGAAGAGGTAAGGCAAGTAGCACTTTTTCAAAGCAAGGTTATAAAGGGCTACACAACACAGTAGAATTAAGAAAAGCAGCTTGGGCTTTGTGAAAACAGTTCCTATAATAAAAAATCGGAAAGAAAAATTCCATTTAATTTTATTTATAGAGCCCAATATCACAACAAATGGCCTCACAGGGCTTTACAAAAATTATTGAATTGATTAAAAAAACCATGCAATGAAAATAAGCAAATAGTCAAGTAATCAGTTAGTAAACAGTCGATGAAGCAAATGGATCAATGTCCCGGGCATCCCCGGTCCTTAGACCCTCCTTCACGGCAATGAAAAACTCCCGAAAACCTAGTGGGAAAAAGAGAACTACAGTGAAGGAGAGATCCACTCCCATGGACGGACAGGCTGTAGATGTGACCAGTACTGACGGACATCTATTTGCTGATGTAATTCCAGTCTGTAAGGATGCAGTATGGTGGGGGTACATGCAGACAGCTAAGGGTGATAGACAATTACATATTTCCATTGGTTTTGGTTCTTCTAGATGGGATCAGTAATTGGCAAATGTAGACTTTCAAAGGAGTGATAAATGTGATTAGTCTTAGGGCTAAGACCTAAACTGGAGTGTGATATTACTGCCACTCCTCCACCTTGGCCATTGCTTCTAGCTGTGTGAAAGTTAACATGACTTGGTGGGGTGGATTCATTTAGTCTCACATACTCGTCCTGCTGAGCCCAAGTTTCTGTGAGAGCCAAAATGTCAATTTTATAATCACCAATTAAGTCATTTACTAACAGAGATTTAGGTGAAATTGACTTGATATTTAGTAATCCACATTTTATATGTTTATTAGGTATTGTGTTATTTTGACTGCTACACGGAACTATTTGTATTAAATTATTTGGTCTCACTCCTAATGGCTTTACAGTATTAGGCTTTTTAGTGTTCACTGCACGGGGGATAGACACAGTCTCTATTTTCTTTCCTAAACATTGGATATGTGACAGCTTGGGAAGAAACGAGTGGTTAACAAAGAAGTGTTTTACACTATACCTCTGTGCCTGGGTCCCAACTCTAAAAATTCAAAAATAAGAAAATGAGTAATTAACGTGATTAAAATGAGAAGAGTGAGTAAAAACCAATTAAACCAACTTCCAGATACATAGTTACACACATCTCTGCAGACTGCTGTTTAATGAGTGTATGTCCTTGTGTCTTGCTCAGGTCTGGTGTATGACTCCCTAATGCAGAAACATCAGTGCATGTGCGGTAACACCAATAGCCACCCAGAACATGCTGGTCGCATCCAGAGCATTTGGTCACGGCTGCAGGAGACCGGACTCAGAGCCCAGTGTGAGGTAAAACATGTTTAAATTGCAGAATATCTCTGCAGATTAGTAAATTACATGTGGAAGCTGCATTCAGCTGTGTGTGTTTTTGTGTAGTGTATCCGAGGGAGGAAGGCCACTCTGGAGGAGCTGCAGACCGTTCACTCTGAAGCCCACGTACTGCTGTATGGAACCAACCCTCTCCGACAGAAACTTGATTGTAAGCTCACATACAATACCGATATGTTATAAAACACCCATTTCTGTTTTAAATCAAACTAATTTCATGTTTATTTCTACATCAGGTTCAATCACTCCGATGTTTGTACGGCTACCATGTGGAGGAGTGGGGGTAAGTAGATATATAGTCTGCGAGGACAGGACATGATGTATATAGAGATGGGTTGAGTACCCAGATAATAATCACAGCTCAAGTATAAGTGGAAGTATTCACTTGAGGGAGAAGTAGAAAGTAGGGATGGCTTGAATGTTGACTTTCATCCATTTAAACTTCTGGTTAATGAACAAGCCAGGAAGTGTCCATTTGAGTAAACCTTCTGGTGCAATCCAAACCATACTGTATCAACAAATAGTAGACAGTAATAATTATTTGCCAAATAATATAAACCATTACAAACAATTTCTATCAAACATTTGGCTGCAAAGTGAAGGGGACAAGTTTTAATTAATTTTTTTCTTACATCATACCTTAACATTTAGTCCATGACAATGAATTGCCTACTTATATTTGAACCCTCTCTCATTTTAATTATTGGTTGATTTACCAAATTTATTCCAAATATAACACAAAAACATGGGTTAACAGCTACTGGTTTGTAGATATTCTTTAAGCTGACAGTTCTATATTTTTGTGCATTTTGGTTTAGACAAGGTGAAAAGAAGACAATGTTATCTTTAAATAATGATTCTGCTCTCCTTCCCATCTGTGAATTTGCACTAAATTCACATGTGTAAGATGAAAAATAACGCAGTGTGGCCAAATGTAAAGGAAAAAGCATCCTACTGTAAAACGACTGTATACATTTGAGAATAAAATGCTTGAAACTGCAGGAGGGGAAGAAGACCAGAACTTGAGGATACACCTTTTTCTTCTGCAGCTCTGTTTCCTCTTGGTCCCAATTAAAAGAGTAAATATGAAGATAGATTAACTTGTGGCTATAGAAAAGAGAAGACAGTTTTCCGAGATTTTATGTCAACCAACAAAGTAGAGCAGAGGAGTCATATCACTCACTGAACAGCAATACATAGTTACAGCAGTGTCAGTCACATATATTACCACCCTACCTAACTGATAACACTTGTGATTAGACAAACTCTGCATCAAACTGCAAGTCATATAATTCCTTCATAGACAATGTAAAAAATATTTATTTTCTGCTCATCTATGCCCTAAAAATCATTGAGGACAGTATCTTTACATAAACATGTCACTACCCACCTTTGGTCTCATATACACTAAAAATATCTGAAAATGCTTCTGGACTATGTAAATCTTAAAATACAGCAAGACAAGTCAAATGAGGAAAGTAAAGGAATGAGTTAAAAATGCATTTGACTTGTGAATTGCGTTTTCAGGTGGACAGCGACACCATTTGGAACGAGGTCCACTCCTCCAGCGCAGCTCGTCTTGCTGTTGGCTCCGTAGTGGAGCTGGTCTTTAAAGTGGCCACTGGAGAACTGAAGGTAATTATGATCACTGTCACTTGGAAATTGTGCTAATCTTGCTTTACCTGTGTCCGTTTCACATATGGTCACACCACACAAACTCACCTTGGACCTCCCCATTCATGTCATGACAAAGCTTCTGGTTTATGGAAAACTGCAAAATCCTGAAGCTGTACTCCAAATATTCCGGATTAAGGTCATAAAATTATCTAAAGTCACTTACTATCCAATGTCTGAATGGGTTGTGATTCTTGTTTTTTTGAAAATTTTCTTGCAAATGTATGACTTTAAAAAGGTCAGAGAAATGTTTTTTTTTTCTTGTGAATTTGCCATTTTAATCTCAGAAAATATTAATTTTTTTTCTTTTTTTTACATTAACTTATTTAAATAAGTTTAAACTCAGAGAAAATTGTTGTTTTCTTCTGGCAATTTTTTTGTCATAAATTTAACACTTAAATTTCAGTGAATATTTTAGTTTTTCTTAACTGCTGGGTTATTAATATAGACGTAGCTCAATCGCATGTAGAAATGATTTGATCAAGCATAAAAAAAAAAAATCCCTGCTGAAGGTCTTGATCTTGCTAAATCATTCTAAAGAGCTGAAAAACTCACATTTTGACCTGTTTCTTTTAGAGATTATTTTGATTTCCTTCAAACTTAATATTTGTTGATGCATGAAAATATGAAAGATGTTACACTCTCCATCATTCAAGAATTTTATGGTGTTTTTCATCTTTTTTTCACTAGCTATAATATTACATTTAGCAGATTTATTTAGTTTGAGTACTCATACTCTTTTTCCGTGTGATGCTTGCTGAACCTGTTTTTCATCTGAGTTTCTTGAGTTTCAGCTTGTTAGATTGCTTGTCAGATTTGTGAGATCAACTTGTTCTCTGTGTTTGGAAAAAATGATAATCTTAATTATATCCCCGAAATGTTTTTGTTCCTGTTTTTGTTTTGTTGTTGTATCCTTCATGTTAACAAGATAACTTGAAAGATATTCAGTTTAGATATTCCATGTTTTCCATATCAATGAATATCACGGAGAGGAAGAACTGATTCAATTTTGGAGGATTTACCAGATTTACTAGATTACTAGACTAGGATTTACTAGATTGCCCGCAAGGGCCGCTCAAAAGTTTAAAATCACTGAACACTCTTTTGTTCATATATCTGGATCTATTTGTCTGATTGACTTCAAATCAAGTGCAAATGAAAGGTCATGACCTGGAGATGCCTCACGCCATGACATCATCGCTGTCTGGTTAAAGATTGGGGGTGTTCAGGGATATATCTCTAGCCATCGCTTCCGATGGGTAGTTTTCTAGTTAAACTAGGCTCACGCTGTCTGAAGCGACGGCTAGGGATATATCCCCGAATGCCCCCAATCCTTAATGATGGCGGAGCCGGCAGCGGCGGCCGGACCAGAAAATAATATCCCCGAAACTCCGTACAAGAATATAATAAAAACACATATTTAGCATTTTTAGCTTCCCTCAGCTGACATTGTTATTTCTTAGTATCAAAACAAAATGAGTTCCCTTCCATCACACGAAGGTGGAAAAGTCTGATAGTTTCACCGTAAAAGCAGCGTTACAGCCACCCGTCCTTGTGTTGTGAGTGTGTTTTGACTTCCACTGAGTGCACGTCACTGACAGCCTCCTGTCTTTGCAGAACGGTTTTGCTGTGGTCCGTCCTCCTGGTCACCACGCAGAGGAAAGCACTCCCATGTAAGGCCACATTCATGCTGCACTCCGCTGGAGACACTTGATCTATGCATATACAAATACTTGCTTTGGAAGGAGCTCATCTGGGACAGAAATTACATAAACTATTGAGTTTATATTTTGCACATAAAGCATTGAGAGCCTTTATTCTGACAGCTGTCTCAAGGACTGTTTTATTTATATTTCATATCCTTCTTACAAGTGTTTAAAATACACTAGGAACACACGAAAAAGGAGCAGTAAAGTGTTTTTGGCTGATTTGATTTCTCCTTTGTCTCTTTCAGGGGTTTCTGCTACTTCAACTCTGTGGCCATTGCTGCCAAACTGCTGCAGCAGAGACTCAACGTCAATAAGATCCTCATCGTGGACTGGGTGAGAATCTGGAATGTGTTTGATTGTCCATGTTTTCAGAAGATGCACATCAAGACACTGTTTGTAATCATATGGTATTTGCATCCTCAGGATGTTCACCATGGAAATGGCACCCAGCAGGCGTTCTACGACGACCCCAATGTGCTTTACCTGTCGATCCATCGCTATGATGATGGGAACTTCTTTCCTGGAAGCGGAGCCCCTGATGAGGTGAGTCTCTGTGAACCTTTATACTCAAAGGTGCCTTGGTGCATTGCAGGCAGCATCAAGGAATGACTCATTACATAATTCATCATAATCATAACCTTGAGGCTGCATGATAGAGGATAAACTAACAGTGCCTTATTTTAGTTTACAAAAATGTTTAGTAACTATTCAACGACTAATTATATCAATTCAGGGTTCTCAGCTCATCAGTGATATCAGATATGACCCATTTGGATGATCAGAGGCTCTGTAGTGAAAATGGAAGCATCATCATTTTCTGTAACATTGATACATCAGAAATCATGTA
>JAPTMW010000013.1:17208279-17220218 GCA_029822955.1 Ostorhinchus angustatus | reverse complement strand
TGGGAGGAAGCCGGAGTACCCGGAGAGAACCCACACAGACAAGGGGAGAACATGCAAACTCCACACAGAAAGGTCCCGCCCCCATCTGCTGGTGTTGAAATAGAACCCAGGACCTTCTTGCTATGAGACACAAGTGTTATCCACTGCGCTGCGCCCATATCTAATTTAAAAAATGAATAAACAATGCCCTCTATATCACCTTCAGATATCAAACCATTTCAGTTCAATTCTCACAAATCTAATAAAATGGTATTGAGTAAATTGATATTTTTGATATTCCAGTCACCCCCGTGACCCTAGTGAGGATAAAGCGGGTTCAAAAAATGAATGAATGAATGAATGATATTCCAGTCAGTACTGATGTTCAATGAAAAGATAAATCAAACACAATATCAATTTGTAGGTTCACTTACACCTTGGAAATTGTCTCATACATACTAGGTAAGTTAAGAAACATGTAATATGTTATAAATATGGTGGGGGGTTTTTTGTTTTGAGAATTCAGCCATTATGTGAGCTTATGTGATGTATTTTGCTGATGGTCAACTGCTTTGTAAAAATTATATTTCTTTCCATTAAGCATGAGCTTTTCAGGGGTTTTCTCCTTTACCCTGGCGTGTAGTTTGTGACAATGATAACAGTGTTCTGTGAAAACTGTGACACACATAAAGATGCTGTTTTATTCATTCTTTCTGTGTTGTTTTGGTTTACTTTGAGAATGTTGTTTATTGGATAGGGGACATGTAGTTTGCAAAGTAACAGTTTTCATATTTTGATAATTGGTTTTTATGTTTCCTTGCTGAGACCAATGCCCAACTCATGTATGTCATTGTTACTAATTAAATGATGACTTATTCATTCAATAGAAGCTGCAAAATACTTTTATGACATTACATGATATAGTCATAAAACTCTTCTTATGTTGAATACACAATAAGATTTTTTAAATTTTTTTATTTCTTATATTCGATTTTGGCAATTTTTAATTTTTCTCTCCATGAAGGCTTGATGCTCCATCCAACAGCGACTGTTGTGTGGCTATAACAGTTTTACTTTTAGGTACTTAGGATCCACATTGGTTATATTTGCAGTGAAAAGATTCTTCTGGAGGTGCAAACAAGATATTCATCAACTGACAATAAACGTGCATGGCAAAGATTCCTTTTGGTGCCATTTATGAGGAAAATAAGTATTTTTCAGTGTTGGGGTCACTAATAAATGTTGCTTAAAAGCTCCAAATAAATTTTAGATTTGTTGTAAGGTGTGTTTTGAAAGTTGTCAGCATAGTCTGAGTAGATATTAAATCCAGCAGTAAAATTATTAATTGGTTTCACTGTACTCTTGAGGTATGGAATTTTTCTTTTCAAAGATGTATTATGAAGGACATGAATCTTCACATCTCTTCTTATGATGTACTCACTGCTTGTTTTTCAGTCACACAGACACTGATATTGAAAGGGTGCAGCTGTTTTTAATATAGATACTCAGTTTGGTTTATTAAAGCACTTTTTAGATTAAATGGAGCTCAGATATGTATCGACTGATAAATGTGTGCAGTAATGTTTTACACTTCATCTTCAGATTAAACAAACTCAGTAACTGTGAAATAGAGAGCGTTTAAAGGTGCTGTTTGTCATATTTATGAAGCAGAGCCAGCACCAGACTCGTTGTTTTCCACTGTGAGCTTCACACCTTCTGGAGAAACATGACTGTTTTTCATTTTCTCCTCCAACTCTTGGCAAAAATGAAGGTGTATCCCTTCTGTATTTTTGCTATTTTAGGTCTGCTGTGTGGATAATTGACTAGAGGAGGCTGATTATGCAGAATACACACACATATAACAACACATACACACCTGGATTTCGACCCGTGCTTGGTCTTTCATGAACGCCAGGAGGTTTTAAAAGCCAGCATTGGCAGATTTTCTTCATTTAAGCGGAAAGTTGAGCTTCACCCTGAGATTTATTGAAGCGTTTACATATGAGTGGATGTTTGTGTGTACAAGTGTAATGATGTCATTAATATTATAGGTCATTTTCCCTCAGGTATATTTGCAGTTTGGGCATTCATGAATGCAATTGTTTGTTATTGAGCAGCAAACCCTTTCACCTATGGTGAGAACTTGCTTTGCATGATATCATCATTATATAAACACAAACACATATAATAAGCTCAAGCATAGCTGGTCTCTTGTACAGACATATTTATTTCTACATTAGCATCAGATCTTCAAAAAGCTTTGAGACCAAAAGGGAAATAACTAAAAAGCCCAACATTTCCTTTATTTTTACGATCGACTGCTGTCAAACAATAGCAGAGCTGGAATTCCTGGTTTATATTTCGTGAACTCAAGGTCAGTTTACTGTCAGCCTTCCAGTGCAGTCAAGGGCATCAAACTTAAATTTACCAGTTTCCAGGCATCTCAGGAACTCTGGACCACATGTTGTTTTGTCTAAAGGAAGTTAATCCTCTCACTTAGACGCTGATTTTGGCAAAACATAAATGTTGTCACAATGAAAAGGGGCGAGGAGGTTTCGGTCACCATGGAAACAACACTAAGGTCCTTCAGTCGTGTCTTGGCATGACTGTGACGAAAGACATCATCACCCCAGCTCCAAGATTCCTGTTCAAGGCCTGTTCTTGATAAAGTTCATTAACCTGATCTAAAGTGCTCCATAACTTCTGAACCACTAACTATATCAATACATGTAAATAATACAGGTAAAATACAGTTTCTCAGTTTTTCATGGTCATGAGACCATTTTGGCCAAAGCTTTGTTGTGAACATGGAAACTTCGTCTAATTCATCAATAAAACCCATGTTGTTTGACAAATGACAGTGGAGGTAGATGCTTGTTTTATGTTCAGTCATTCAGTAAGATACCAGAGCTTGATTCAAAACAGAAAATTTCTGCAAACAAAGGCAAAAGATCCTG
Organism: Ostorhinchus angustatus; assembly: GCA_029822955.1. NCBI lineage: Eukaryota > Metazoa > Chordata > Actinopteri > Kurtiformes > Apogonidae > Ostorhinchus > Ostorhinchus angustatus. Next base: position 17,217,282 of record JAPTMW010000013.1, on the reverse strand, counting down.
GATTCTTCAATCAGCCATGCACATCAACCAGCTGTTGACGAAAGGCAGTAAACACTGGTATGAAAATATACATGTATTGGGAAATGTTTATATGATACTTTTAAATACATATATATTTAGTAGGTTTTATCAGAGAACACACAACACTAATAATAGATGGTGACAGACAACAAAAAATGTAACTATAACCCCCACCAGCTAACATAAAGATTATATGTATTCACAATTTGCCCAAACATATGGTAAATTTTAATCCGATGACTGAGTTTCAAGAGTGTGACCTCTGACCCCACAATCTTTAGCTGTGACTTAATTGAATTTCTCAACAGGGCTACTATGAGATTTATTATCATCACATTAGGTTACAGAATTGATTAGAGTTGATTTCCTAATATGTCAGCTGTCAAACCTACTCTGAATTTGGATAAACATGTGTAAGACATGACGTTAGTCCAGTTTGAAGCTGCCAAAAGTCAAACGTAGAACCCAAAACCACAACAAATTCCTCTGGTCTTAATCCATTTCCAGGATGCTCATGGCTTTTTACCCCACGTGGAGGAATGAGCCCTGATTGTTCCAAGATCTGTTCAGCTTCCTCTGCCTGTTGAATGTCCCAGCATGCCTTTCCAGTGCTGTGTTTATAAATGAATCAGGCCTTTTGTGTGCTTTCTCAGTCCAAAACGAGAAGTCAGAGCTTTACTTCCTCTGATGCTGTATCTGTAATGACTGTTCTTGCTGCTTTTGGAAACAAAGTTTCAGAATTAGCTTGGCTTAATGTTTAACACAGCAAGAAATTGGTTTAACCTCAGTCAAAGTATGTCATGCCTTTGGATTTACGGCTCTGCATTTGGTTAAAGAGTGACTTATGAGAAGCAGGAAGAGGCACCTTTTTAATCTTGTCATAAACATATACAATCTATATACATTTGGTGCCACTAAGACACATGCAGATACATAACAGGTCAAAAAGAAGAGGGTCCACACTTCATTAGCACAGTGTTGGAGATAGGTCTGGCTCCTTCATCTATTGTTCTGCAATAGAGGTTAACATTCTCTTAGTTATTTAACTAGTTATTTAAATTAAACTGATAGAACAGTACAACAGTTTTCGGTATTGGCTGAATCAGCCTTTAAAAAAACACAGTGACGGGTTGTGCATTTGGTACCAGGGCAAAAAAACCCGCAAAATAACGAGGCGTGGTTTTATAGAGTGAGAGACACATTTGGCTATTGAGGGTGAATACTACTATTACTAGTAGCAAGAAACCCAGTTAAGACAACTCCAAACCTCTACACTATAATCACAGCTGTGCCATGTACATTATCTAGAGCAGTTCAGAATTAATATTTATCTAATAACATGACAAAAACATACAAAATTCAAATAAAAAGCATCATCGCCTATTCAGCAGAAATGCTCATCATTTATATACAAAATTCATCCTCCTTTCCTTGCGCAGGAACACCTCAATGACTCTGTCGTAGAGGTGATCTGTGCATTTCAGTTGCACCAATGATTCCTTTTTTTATGGCCATGGAGGCCAAGGCTGGGAGTCTTCTCTGTCCAGTCATATTGCTGACATAAGTTTCTATTCTCTTGAGGGCAGGGAATGTCCGCTTGACAAACTAGCTAGCGTGAAGGTTGGCTGACCTCTCCTCATGATGTCTGGCTTTTCTGGAAAAGTCTGCCTTGAAAACGGACTTTTAAGGATGTCCGAGACCAAATCATTTTCCTCTCCTCCCTTCAGCCATTGCGGGCATAAAAAATTCTACCTCAGATGTATTAACACTTCAATTGAATTCAAGTAAATGAGTTCATTGGTATGAATCAAAAAGAAATTTGCCAAAGCTATATGAAATAAATTTTGCTCTTACCATCCAATCAGAAGAAGGATAAAGGCTGAACACATTGGCTCTCCAGCTAGCTGGCCCTGTGAAGTGGAATTAAAATCTGATTGGTTAAAGAAACAGTTCCGATGCTACAGTTTAAGTAACATGTGCCTTCACAACTTATTTTGACAGCCCATGGTGGATTAGATTAACCCTGGTAACACACAGAGACTGAAATCTGATTGGACAAAATATATTGCATTACACATACACGTACTGGGAACAGTCCAGCCAAGAGAAATGCTAAGAAATGAAGAGAATAGCCTATTGGGAATAAATGAATACAATTTCATGGAACAAATATTATAATTTAGGTTGTAAATGTCGGTCAGTTTTTCTGATGATGATGAAGACAGCAGAGATGGCCTTGCTGGCTCTGATGGCTGACCACGGAAAAACCATTACCTCAGCTTTACACAAATCACATTCACTTTAGACGGCACTGAGCACAGGACACAATGCCAGTTCATTTACACAGTGGTGTCAGGAGAAAGGTTGTTTTGGTGGAACATGCACACATGAGGAAGTATGGTGTTGTATTGAAATGACTAAGATACTACTAAAGAACAGCACACATACGCACCTGCCATTTTCAGGATGTAGAAAGGAGTATGATAATCCTGACATAGCAAGATGTCAATATTCACCCTTATAGAGTACATCCAGTGAGCCAGTAGAAGTAAAATTTCGCTGCTGAAGGACACTTCTAACACTTCTAATGAGCTGTTTCTGTAATGTGAAGTTTATTAAACCACTCTAACTTCAAATGAAATTCACAAAAATAGACTGAAAATAATAAACATTAACTTTGCTACAATGAGCAATTCCATTTCCAATAATAGCAGCAGAGCTAAACATGCATTTTCTCCATTGACCAGCGTCACTTTCATGTTTGTTTTGTCTTATGTCTGTTATATTGTTTTCATATTGTTGGCATATGACATGCAAAAGAGTATATTTAATGTTTAATCCATCCATCCATCCATCCATCCATCCATCCATCCATCCATCCATCCATCCATCCATTTTCTGAACTGCTTAGTCCTTGTGAGGGTTGTAGGGGTGTCAGAGCCTAAGGCATTGTTTCATCCAATATTTCCCCTCATATGCACTACTTTAAAAATATAACAAGTGTTAAAATGCTGAATATTGTTAAAGTAAACAGAACACAAGATTGACTTAAGTACGATAATGAAGTATTTTTTATTGTATTTCCTCCCACTGTTCAACAGTGATGGTCTCCGTCATGTGTAGCTCTAGTCAGAACAGTGCTGTCTCCATGGCAACAGACATGCCAGCTCGCTGTGTGTACATGGCTGAAATGTTGTGGAGCCTGATACAATAAACGTATCACTTCTAAAAATTTAATCCAGAGAGCATTAGTGCTGCATTAGGGCCGCTGCTGGGTCAAAAGGGTAAATGAATGAGGAAACTCACTCTGTAGTGTCTCTGCAAAGTCAGATACATGGCACACACACCATGTATTTATTGACTAATTGGATTTATGAGAGTACACATAAGATGACTTCATTGTCAGATCCTGCTGCCACCATTGATTGTACTCAGTGTACTTTAAATGCATCCCAGACTGTGACTCACTGATAGTATTTAAGTAATCCAGGTCAACACCCATTCAGTAAAGATAACAGGTTCTGATTTAGTCAAAGTCTACATAGTAATCTATATCATAAAAGTCTAGTCAGCAATTATCAGGCCGGTTATCTCCTCAGATTAGAATTGTAATTATTTAGAAGGCACAAGAGCTTCATTGCTGCAAAGTCTGTTTCTTAATTTGTAAGTTCGCTTTAAAAAGAGCAGTTGTTAAGATCTTTACAGGGTATGCCCTCCAAACCAAAAACCCCTGCACTTATTCAGCTGTTGTTGCTGCACAAGGAAGTGAAGGAGGTGATTGCTCTTCCTGTTTTTGGGTGCAAGTTGCTGCACTGCTCTCTGCCAGGTTTCCTCTCTCTGACTTCTGAGTATCAAAGGTGAAGCCGCGTTGTTTTGAGGTCTGGATTAATAAATTATGGAGCACTGTGGGCAGAATTGTGGCGGTAGATAGTTCCCATGAGAGCAAGCAAACACAAAGAGGTGACAAGTGGGAAGAGGAAGAAGAAATGTGAATGGACTGATGAGGACCCTCACAGGTGGCAAAAGTACAGGAATCTGACTTAAATAAAACAGAAAAAGTCTTTGAAATGTAAATTATAAAAGGCTCTGCGTAAAGTGAACTGAGCTGAACCTCATCTTAATACAGTATAATACAGTGGTGGATCCAGAAAAAATGGGGGTGGGGGGGCAGGGTTGGAGCCCCAGTGGGGGTTCAAGGGGGCGAGGCGAAGCAAAATTGATATTATAAATGCTTCAAGTCACATAAAACAATTTTTTTTGTTATCATACACTACTAAAATGAATACAATTTAACCTGAGTCATGTGACTGCTTTTGGAACCAAAGCAAAGAGTTGGCTTTAATAAGATTAGCCTCAGTTATGGCATTGAATTCCATTGCATTCCAAATAATTTACAATTAGAAGCAACAGGAGATAGTAGAGGTATAGGCCTATGTTTGACAACTTTGTGTGATTCACTCAATCCCTGGCTGTCTTTCACGGCAACGCAAAGATATTTAATATTCAGGCCATGCAGTTATATAGTTTAGTATAATAATGCATTACATATCTTCTGTGGTATTTTTCATGCAGACCCAAATGATGTTTGAATAGACAATTGTCTCTTCATGATTAGACTTTAGTCTAGATTAGATTTAATTACTTTACCATATAGACTCTCATCATAAATGGTGCATGCGCAGTAGAACCCCCTCCAATATAAGCGAGGCCTTAGGGTGTATAAATTTATGCCTTGTATTACATATGGACAGATAGCTCAGTAAGCAGCACTATGGTACATGAGACAGTGGTTTGAATCCTGCAAGAGCATCTGTATTATATTCAAACGGGGGGGGGGTATTAATATAGTTACATAATATGGAGACTTTTAAACTATTTCAACAAATTTAAACCATTTCAACTTCAAAAACAAAAAACATTAAAATAATGAACAGTAGCTTTCCTCCAATGTGTGAAAACATGCTGAAGGAGACTACTTGAAATGCATAAATAATGCGTATTTTCACTGCGTGTAACAGAACTCCTTTTGTGCCACATCCATGTTGTTACATTTGTCATATGTGATACAAACAGATATACATCAAGCGATCGTTTTTTGTTTTTTTTTAATTTGTGCTAAACCAGTTTTGTTCTTTGGAAGGCATACAATGCATGTAACATGTATTTACCAGTTAATCAGCACTGATAGTATATTTTTTAAATTTACTGTAAATTGCTGGATCCGATACTGCCTGAGAGATGGAAAATAATATCTCAAAAGTCAGTTTTAGTTCAGTGTTTAAGATTTTATTCATTTAAGTAGTTATTACTTTGACTAAAGTGTTTCTAATAAAGTAAAAACAACTTAAGTCAAAGACAGGTGTCTCCTCAGTGTTGCAATGTTTGGGAATGGTTGATTCATGAGTTCTCAGCTTTTTCCTGTTCCAAACTATCATTATTTTATTGGCCTTTAAAAATCCACTATTGGTCAACCTCTAGAAAGAACAGATATTTGTAAAATTTTGGGCTGCAAAAATGAAAAATGTTTACTCAATTATAGTACAAATGTCTGCAACTATTCTGATGTGCAGCAATAGAGTGCTTGTTACTTCCCATCACTATGGATCCTGCACACAGATGCACGCATCTGAAACACACTTTGCTTGTACAGTGAATCACCGGGCAGGACTTCCTGCAAACTGCGGTAATTCCCCAGAAGGCCCACTTTGAAAAGGTTTGAACCGTTGCTGGGTGAATAGTATCCCAGATGCCTGAGAGTCCCTCTGTCTTTGCAGAGGGAAACAGCCGGTCCCTGTGTCTTTTTGTCCGTTGAGGCCCCCTCCTAACATAAAGGCTTTGGTCAGACGTGTGCCTACATTCCCTCTCCCCCCACCTTCAGCATCCCTATCCAAGTATGACTGGACTCCTGCCTAGTTGAGCACCAACTTACTCTCTTTGTCTGAAGATCTGGCACATGACCCGCTCTGGCAACTGGCACTGTGGGCTGAGTTCCAAACACCACCCATGCCTCCATTGTTCCCTCTGCCCTGTTCTGCCCCCTAAAAAACTCCCTGTTCCCTAGCGTAGGAACAGCGCCAAGGTGGCCACAACAACACTAATAGCATCAGTGCTCATGGATAATAAGAGCACAGCTAACAGCTTCATCGCAGGATACACTTCGGCACTGTTTTTTGTGGTCCAGATTATCTCAGCATGGATTAATTAAGACAAATATATTTGAAAAGATTATTAGAATGCAACAGTTGTAGGATATACATGCAGCTGCTGAAGCATGTCTTTATTCTCTCTGCTGAAAAGGTTATTTGGCCACTCCATTCTGTCTGTTAGTCTGTGTTCATGATTCAAGGTATCCACTTCCTGTTGATTATTCTGTCAATATTGTTCCGACTACCTTAGATCTCTAATTTTCCAATGTAATAGACATTTCACTACAGGACATTTGCAGTTTGAGACAGTGTTGCTCTGCAATAAGAACTTTTATCTAAAAGTTAGACATTATTTTGTATGTTTTCGGTACGTCTATCCAGTGGTGGGCCGTCAGGGCCAGCAAGGCCTTCTCTGCTGGTGTAAACATCATCAGGCACATACTGTAGCAGCATTTTCAGACTGACAGAGCTGGTGCCAGTTCCCACACCTAATCTCGAACTGGCCGACGTGTTCACATTGAAAGTCAGAGCGCTTGGAAACCATAAATCTGGTTCCCGAAGGGCACCACGTAAAACTTGGTTTTTCTAAGCAAACCGTGACGACATGAAAGGATGTCACCAGGTTGATCTGGATCAGAAGTAGAAAATAAACAAACCAAGAAAATGTGTGGAAGATGGCAGAGAAACCGAGTTGTAATGTTCTGTGTTGCATTAAATAAAAACCATCTTTTGAGAGTTCTGTGTCATCTATATTGCCACTCGTACATTCACTTGCAGACAAGTGGTTTTTCTCCTACAACATCATGCATCAGTCCTATCACAGCTATGGTAAGTGTTGAGGGACAAAACAGAAGCCATACGACGTGACCCTTTTTTCTTTTTCTTTTTTTTCAAATATTCAAATGGAAGATGCGGCCTATGCCATTAAATTGGATTAAATAAATCAATAAGAAAAAAAACATTGCACACTGTTGTCAGTGTGTTTGATGATTCTCTGCACCAAATCTTTTATAAATGTTCGGTGCCAGTTCGTCTTTGACCTTCCTCTCTTCTATTTACCCCCTAGTGGTACCCAGCTCATAGCTGATTTGGGAGCCACAAAATGTGCCCCACCAGGCAAAATCTTCTTTCAACAACTACTTCTTGCAACAGACTAAATTTTGCTCTTCATAAAACCTCTTCGTTTGTCATTCAGTCTTTATTTCTGATCATCAGTGTTTTACTGAGGCATCTTTGGTGGAAAACATTCAGTTTGTGTACAGTTCTGGTCATGCTTTTCCAGCATTGTTGTAGAAGCATATACAACAAAATAAAACATAAACTAAAGCCACTTTTTCAAAAAATTGATCTGACCCAATAAAACTTCAGAATCAGTAGTCAGTCTTTTTATGTATTCCCCAAAATGCACTACCAGCTCATCTCACCTCACCATAAACAATGTGTCTCTAAACTATAGATGGGAGCCACATTCTTTCATCAATGTCGCAGTGGTTAAAAGCAGTAAACGGCATCTTAGATAAAGTGAAAAACCTATATACAGGCCTCATCTTCTGAAATTGCACTCATCAGAATGTAAATGTTTGGATTGGCACAGTGGAAACTGAGGTTTCATCCCATCTGCCACACAATAGATTAGCATTCCGATGCAGTTTGGACCTCGCTGGATGTAGGCGGGAATAACTGATGTGAGAATGGAGGGAATGTCAACCTTGTGATTCGGACTGGAGTGCCCCCGCCATTCCGAAGTAACAAATCTGTCAACAACAAACATGATAGTTGGAATGGTATTGGTATTTGGTATTTGCCCTGAAGGCTGTACAGGTATACACAAAAACCCATCTTAGAAAAAGTCCTGTAATATTTTCTACTTTAACAAAACTGAGAGAGGCCTTTGAAATACCTTGAGTGTGATTATGTGTAAAATGAAACTGGCTTTACCCTCCTGTAGCCTAAGTATTCGAGCCAACTGAGTGAATCCCGACCCAAGCTCCTTCCTGTTTTCATTCGATTAAGCAGGAGTATTTCTATACACTGTGTCTTGTTATAAACAATATTTGGCTCTCAGCTGCTATGAGAAATCCGAGACAAAATAGCAGTGGATTAACATGAGAAACAGAGAGTGAGCGTTGTGTGGGATTGTGGGAGTGGTTGAAGACTCCACTCTGCTGTTCACCCTCCTTCCTGGAGGTCAGAGCGGGGTTGCTTCCCAGAAACAGGACCACCCTCCATCTCTGTCTTTCCATAACAAATCTCCCAAACACAAGAGCACCCATAGTCAAGAGAGCTGCAAACCTCACTGCCTGACACCTTCCACACACAGAATGATTAGTGATATTGTGTTGTCAGTGGGATGTAGTAAAATTGTTATCATCCGGTCATTCTTCCAAAACTAAAGTTTAAAGCTTTGGCATCTGATGTAAGAAAAAGGATTGTTGTCAGCTTTATCTGACCATTTTGGTTCCATTTGGGGGAGCAAATGTGAATGGATTGTTGCTGTGTGCACTACTTCATAAAGGTATCTTAAGGCTGTGCCATTTCAGAGTGTTATTAGTTTATCAGTAACATTGAGTGACATGGATCTGATCAACCAGGGTGTGATGCAGACTGCCATGATATCATTACCGAATCTCAGGGGAAAAATACACAAGAAAAAAAACATCATCATTAGATCTTATCCATCTGTGCAGCAATAATTGTAAAAAATGAAACTAAGCAAATGATCTTGTGACAAACAAGGTATTTATATGTAGAGTAACATTTGAATGGGGAAAGAGGAATGTGTGACCAGGATGAAACTTCTCCAAAGACTGTTGAGGCAAATTTTTTCCAGCTACAT